>RBNI01001602.1:0-21660 GCA_003990745.1 Jimgerdemannia flammicorona | reverse complement strand
TTTTTTTTTAACAGACTCATAGTCCCACAGATTTTTATTAGAAGGGAACTTAGACTATATAGGCCAAAACTCTCTCTTATTATCCACCAAACAATATCCCCCCATTAACCTAGGCTACTAAACTGTCCAGCAGTTCTACCACTCCAGCTATGCCTGTCGAACACCGGCTATGTCAACCTCTATAACATAGACTAGACTTGTCTGCTCACTAGGGCTAGATCATCATTTACATGCGAGAGCACACCTACGTATCAGATCTAGTAGTGCCAGGACTGAATAAAGAATAGCCCCCCGAACCCCAAAAGAAAGCCTAAGGCAAAGAAAAAACCCCCCAACCAACCAACAGAGAGCAAAGTAGATTCAAAGCAAGTGAATAAAGGACTTACATGCAGCACCTTCCTCAAAGGACTTACACATAGGCTAGAGCCTAAAGAGACCCCACTCCCACTCCCTAAGCCTGCAGGTCTCAATCACGTTGCCATGCCAGCTCCCAGTTCCAGTCAGGTACTGCCAAATAAGGAAGGTTCCACTCCCCAAGCCTGTGGGCCTCAATTGCATTGCCGCATCAGCTTCTAGTTCCAGTTGGGTATAGCCAGGATACTGGCCCCTGCACCATCTCACCCCTCACCAGCCAATCGAAAGGCCCTACCGAAATATTATCTGCCTCAGCCCCGATGACCACCCCCAGCCTGGCACCCCACTGGTTCACCATAATTGCCCATCCTCTTATCTGTGATGGCCATTTCCCCTCCCATCCTGACAATACCTGAAAAACAGTCACCTATGCCAGAACTGTGCTCACTAGGAAGCTCGCCAAAGCCAGAGGGTCCCACCACAGATACTGAGGACCTGCAGGTAACCTATACTGAGCACTTGACACCCAAGGTCAGCTGACTCTCTATGTAGCCTGAGACACACCGAGACAGTACCTTGTTGGCAACAGCAAAAGGAAGAAGGTGCCGCACCAAAATGAATGCACTCCAGATATAGCCGAAGACACTAGAAACCACGAAAAAATAGAGAAGACACCAATCTGACACTGATAAAGGGGCAACTCATCACCATTGCCCTCCTTCTACTATGCCCATGTAGGCACAGCAAACTAATCTGAGGTAGAGGGGGTAATAATAGAGGAAGGGGAACTCAAAAGGTTGCCTACCAAATCTTGTGACTGATAAGGTAGCAGAGAAAGGAGCATTGTTTTTTTTTTATAGTTACTTGGACTCCATCTTTATTACCAATTTATAAATAAGTATACATTATCACCATCCACTACCCAATCCCCATAGGGGAGTCCCTCCCCACCTCCTTACAAATAAAGACCACCCTCACACCAACTACTCCAACTCTCCCCCACTCTGTCCACAGATTTTCTCTACCAAGCAGTATCTCTGACTACCCTGCAGTCCCCAACCAAGCCACCAGCCTGTCAAGGTATCTTCCATAAGACTATGCCACTACAACAACTGGTCTCCTAAGCCCTATCTCCTCTCATCCTCAAAAACAAATAGCCAGTGACTGGTCAGCCCCACCCAAATGGCCAAAGCCCAGCCTAAAGTAAGCCACTCCTTTCCTACCCCCCCTATCAATCAATCCCTCAAGTCCTCTCACCTCTCTCATACTTTATCTCCTCTACACCCTACTTCCAAGCAATCTCCAATGGTCCGCCAAAAGTCCCCCAATACCTCACACTCTCCTAGCCAATGTTCAGGCATCTGTACATAACCCCCTTCCTGTCCTACATTATGGCACTCCTCATAGTCGAAGCAACCCCCTATGATAAGATACTCTGAGCAGAAGTTGAGCATTACATTCCTCTGCAGTATGCACCACTAGACTACTCAGTACTTTGGCGGTATCCACTTTCTCACTGTGGCACTCCAGGTCCAAACACCATGCTAGTTCCACTCTTCTCCAATTCCAACTCCTTGCCAACTACTAGGCCACAGATCCTGGCCCAGTCCTCTTTGGCATTCCATTCCATCACTAATATTAAACTTAATTAAAGGGGCACCACCCAGTAGTATATAATCCCATCTCCACATCACTGGGTCCCAAGCCACCTCCCCCTCATTCCTCTGCCAACGAATTCCAATGTGGTGTACCCCTTCTGCTATCCTCCACCAAAATCCTTTATATCACAGTTGTTCAGTACTCTGAAGTCCAACCAATGAGAGGAGATCACCAGTCGAGTCTCTTGGCGATGACCGCCTCTCCCAGATCTTCTGCAGTAGGGGAACCCAACCACCTCCTCTCAACTCCACTGCCCTCTTTAGCCACTATGCTCTCAAGCAGTGTAGCCATTTTGGAAAGTCAACCAGCCCAAGACCACCTCTTGCCACCAGTAAGGATAAGGTCTCCCAACCAATCTGACTCTGTCTGCCAGCCCAAATCCATCCCTTTGCCAACTTCATCAATCTCTTCACCACCCAGGCTGGGAAGTCCAGATAATAAGCCAGATACCACAACTTTGGCAGCCAATAGATATTCAAAATCAAGACCTGCCCCACCAGAGAGAAGTGTCTTCCCCCCCAACTCTGCAGGGCTTCCTCCCAGACTCCAATCCTCTACTTTTACCAAAGCCTGGGCAGAACTGACCCATAGACTAACAAATAGATGCCCAAGTACTGCACTGCCTCACCAGTGGGGACAATTGTTCCTATAACCTCTCCTCCCACTAGGCCATTGTCTAGTACCATCATTTCACACTTGTGCCAATTCAACTTAGCCCCAGAGTTCTCCTCATACTATTCTACTATCTTCTTGAGCTCCTCGACATCAGCAATCAATCCCAAACCAACCACCATGTCATCTGCAAAGGCCCCAACTTTCTACCCAATGTCAAAGACAGAGAGCCCCACTATCCTCCACCTAATTCTGTCCATTAGGGGTTCCAGGGAAAGAGCATACAAAATGGGGGACAGCAGGTCCCCCTGGGGCACCCCTCTACCCAAAGGGAATGCTACCCCTCTATATCTATTACACATGAGTGCAGCCCTACTCTCTTCCAGTAGGCTGACCATTGCTGACTGGAATTGGTATAGAACCCCCATTTTATTCAATACCTTTGTCAGCCAGACTTGTCACACCTGGTAGTAAGCCTTCTCCTAGTCCAAGAAGACTAGATGCCCATCCAGTCCACAGGCCCTTGCCCCTTCAATAACTCCATATACCCAGGCTGTGCCATCCCTAATGAGCCAACCACTCATAAATCTCCTCTGCTCAACACCCACAACTTACTGGGCCACCTTCTGTAGTCTTGCAACCACCACCTTAGTCACCAACTTTCTGTCTATATCCAGCAACATTATCGGTTGCCAGTTCTTCCAATTCTCATGCCTTCTCTTGTTCTTATACAGCAGTGTCACCAGCCCAAGATCCTGCTCTCCCACCCATCTCTTTATCTGTAGGATAAAGTCACACAATGCCGTCATCTCTCCCATTACACCTGGGACTCCAACCATTCGTTTCCAGAAGTCCCAGGGCAGACCATCCTCCCCAGGTGCCATATCTGGTGTTGTCGCAGCAAGAACCTGATGGATCTCATCCTCCTGTACAGGCATCACCAGATCACTCAGCCCCTCTACTTGTAGTGGGTGCCAATCCTCCAATGTTCAGTCAATGGCAGCAACATCCACCCCACCCTCCTCCTCACTCCACAATCCACTCCATTGCTCCTTCAATGATCCAAGAATGTCCTGTACACCATGCATTAGTACACCATCTGAGTCAAGTACCCCTTCCCACCATTGCTGTACCCTTCTTGCCCTAAGGGCTCTTGTAAGAAACTTGAAAGACCTCTCCTCTTCCTCCAGATCCTGCCAACAAAGCCATGCCACCAAGCTTTGTACCCTTACCTCTTCCTCTTCCTGCAGCACCTATTGTAGTTCCCCAACCTCTATCTTCGCCCTCATTAATCTCCAATCTTCTTCTCTCTCCAACATCATCAGCCTTGCCCACTCCTCCAGGAGCCTTGCCAATCTAGTAGAAGCCCAATGCACTCTTTACCTTCTCTGCTTCCCTGCCTCCTTGCCAGCCTCACTCTAGTAAATCTTGGCCATCTCCTTTATCCTCATCCACTGAACCCCAACTGAGACACCTTCCTGCTGCCAGTTCTCCACCCTCAGCTAAATGTCTTTAGCCTACTCATCTCACTGGGTTTTATCATCTAACTAAGAGGAATTTAGGCACCAATGTCCAGGCCCATCCCTACTTCCCCCAAAGCACCTCTGTCCCAAAAGCCCCCAATGATCTGACCATAGACACTATTCCACCTCTAGTGATTTCCAAACATCTAGGCCTCAGCAACTGACTATCAGGATCTAGTCGATCCTTATCTCCAGGCCTCCTGCCCAATGTATATAAACCCTCCTGTACTTCCTACCAGTATCTACTAGTGTACTAAGTTTTTCTACTTCCTCCCATGCTGCCAGCCCTCCACTCCTGTTCTCAGCACCCCATCCTCTATCTGTTCTATCCATCAGTATATCCCAAACTATATTGAAATCTCCCCCAAGCATATCCACCTCAGCCTCTGCAAGGATCCCACTCTCCTGGAGACCTTTCACTCAATCTACATGCTCACTCCATATAGCAGAATAGTAACAGGAGCCAACAGTAACTAGCTCCCAGCCTGCATGAATCCACTCACCCCATACCAGTCTCTCCCCCCAGCTCCTCACATCCCTTATCTCCCCTCTGCCTTTCCGAACCAGAATCCCAACCTTGCCCTTCCAAATTGCCACATCTCTCAATTTCTTTGTCTATTCTATCCTATCAGAATCATCCTCACACCTGACATCCTGCAAGAGGAAGAGATTGGCCTCCAATCTCTTCATCTAAGTAAAAATGTTCCTACATCTAGCAGTGTCCTGTAACCCATTCATGTTTAAAGAAAAAATGTTGGTTATACTGTTCATAATGAAATATGTTATGTTATCAATTGATCTCTACTGCTCCATGTTCATCTCCTCTTATGCCATGTCCAGATTATGTTCTGCAGTCACCTTCTCCTCTTCAGCCCTCTGAGCCTCCATCCAGCCAGCAGGTTGTTCATCTCCCCATCTGCCTTCTCCTCAAACTCCTTCCAGTATTCTAGACAGGTCTCCTGCCAGAGCTGCAATCTATGATGCTTGTTCCAGCAGTATTCAGCCCTCTCTCCAGCAATGACTGCTATCTCTGCTTCTCTCTCCTTATCTACCTCATATCCTTCCTCCTCCAGGTATACTGCAAGAATTTCTGCCTTCAATGCCTTCATCACTCCATCCCCCTGCAGTATCTATGCCCAATGCTCATCACCCATCACTCTCAAGTCTACCTTCCCCAACTCTTCCGCCGCCAGGTTATTCATCATCCGGTACATCCAAAGTAGGTTTCCCATCTCCTTCTCACCTGGAGTTGCTGGCCTCCCTCCATCCAGCATTGTGGTGTCAGCCCCAGTACTTGCAGACTCATTCCATACCTCTGGGACATCCACTAGTTCCTCCTCTCCAGCCACCACTACTTGTCCCCTGTTTGCCACCTCTGAAACTCCGAATTGCACCCTCTGGTCCCCCCACATTGGCACATCCTCCACCACCCTGTTTCGGGAAGCTGGACCTCATCTGATAAGAGGGGTAGAGGTAGGAGAGTCCTCCCAGTCCACCTCCCAAACCTCCAGTGTACCATCAGCATATGGGTCATCACCGGGCTTCTCCTTATCCACCCCTGTTACCTTCCCGGCCTTCCCACCCCCCTTGCTGACCCAGACACTCGCTTTGGCCCCCCCTGTGCTCTTCATCTTGCTCACATCCTCCAGTGGTCTGTCTTCCAGCTTAGCCAGCAGCTCCTTCTGTCTCTTATGCCCCTGAGCCCTTTCCCACTGCTTCTTGTCCACTCGAATCTGCTTTCCATCCACTACCTCCAAGTATGTTGACTCCACAAAAGCCTCTCATGCCTTTGCTCACTGCTCCATAGCCCTACTCAACTCTTCTAGTGCTTTCAATAAATCCTCCTCCTCCTCCTCACTTCCCTTCACCCTAGTCACCTTATACAAGATCACTTCCCAGATCATCACCAAAGGCCAGTCCCTCACCTTCTCAGTAGCTTCTTTCTCAGCCAGCCAAATCCTTACATCTACATTATCAGTCCTGAGCGAGGTCTCTTCCCAGACCCTGAATCTGATATCCACCACCTCTCCATATTCTGCCATGACTTCCTCCACTCTCTTTTTTGTCTCCACTGCCATCACCATGAGCACTCCTTTCACCAGCAGTTGGACCACCCTGGGATCCCACTTCAGGCAACATGCTATCAGAACACACACCTCCCCAACTACCAATCCAATCTTCAGCACCTCCTCCAGTGGCCCAGCCTCCTCAAAACCCACCTCCACTCCCTCTAGTCCCTTCAAAAATTTCACTGATGTAGCTCCTGCCACCTACTTAGTGATAAGCCCCAGCACCATTTTTACCATCACCACTAAGCCCCAGAAGTACAGTGTGACTGCGAATATCAAGATTGATTTTTTGAGTAATGAGGCCACCACCAGGCCCATCATACTATCCACCAAATCCCCTTATCTTCCAAGTCTCAGCCACTCAGCCTCGCCATCAGCTGTCACATCTGGATTTTTTTCCAGATTGATAGTCTTGTTGTCATCAGTAGTCACACTCTCTCCAGCCACTACTCCCTCAGCTCCACTGCCCCCCCTTCCAAGGGCTACTCCCCCTGGATTGGACCTTTAAATTCTGGTAATATGTAAAAGAATTTAGATGCTTTAAGTATATATACTATAAATTAGTATCACATTTTTATAAATGATATCTTCCAAAGTTGAAATAACAAAATAGCCAAATCTACATGTAACTAAACAGTGATGGCTTGAGGCCCATTTATCAACATACTAATATCTGCAACCCTAACTTAAAGCAGTACCTTATCTGAACACAAAGACACAAACAATGAACCAACAATATTAAGTACAATAAATAGTATCCTACACACCTGCAAACCAGCCTCTCTCTAAGGACTTTCTGTCTGCTGTATTGGAGATGACAAGCCCAATTCCAAGTATGCTATCTTACAGCAATTCTCCTCCTCCTTCATCTTCTCTGTTGGGATGGTAACTCAATATATAGGTATGTAACTTTATGCCACATGCCATTCCATTAGTGTAATATTTTAGCATAGTTTACTTCTTTTCTTTATCTTTCCTTAATATTCTACAACCTTCCAGTACTTTCTGAATACTTAGAAATCCTTTCTTGGTGCCGAGCATCCACTAGTACTTATTTAGCTAGTCACTGAATATCCTGGAAACTTGTAGAACTTTATTTGTCATCATTTGTCATCTTTGCTGAGAACTTTTCTCTTAGTATTTTCCTTTGATTTCTCAGATCCTTCTGGATCCTTCTTTCAGATCTTGTATAAATATCTCCTTTGTTCTCATGAATAAAGTCTCAGAATATTTTCTCTCAGAAATCCTTCGAGAATACTTGAACCCTTAAGTATCTCTTCAAGCTACTTAGAACCACCAGAACTAGTTGCTTCCTTATTTAGAAACTAGAACTGTTATACTTGGTAGCAGTAGTTAAGTTACACCTAGCCTTATCAAGATATCTCTCAAGATATCAGTCACAACACTATAGAGGACAATGAGTGGAACCCTTCATATAGTACCTATGGCCCAGACAATACCTCTTACAATCAGCAAGAAGAAGAGAAATAGCAAAACCCTACTCAGTCAACCAGGGCCATTGAGAGTCTTTTGCAGAATGCATTAGCTCAGATTGCTCAGCTTCAAGAATGCATAGAAAGAAAGGAAAGCAAGGCCCCTGCTTATACCTTCACATCTCTACTGATATCAATACATCTGACAGTAGTTACTATCAAGCCTCAGAAGCCTGACACTTTTGATGGTCAAAGAGAAGGACTGTCTACTGATGCCTGGCTTTTCTAATTGGAGCAATATGGAGAACTGACTAATTTGAAAGAAGCAACACTAGTCCAATTTGCCACCACACTCCTCCAAGGGAATGTTATAATCTGGTGGCAAAACTATGTCCAGAATACCAGATTTGCTAGCCAGATCAGGACCTGGAATGAATTCTCTAATGCTGTTCAAGGCCAATTCAAACCAGTTAATAGCACTAAGGCCACACAAGACTGTCTAGCAAATGTCAAACAACTTAAGTCTGTACAATCATATAATGCACAATTCCTATCAATCTTACTAGAATTACTACATATCACTGAAGATGAGAAAGTCGACAAGTATATCTGAGGCCTAAAAGGTCAAACCCGAGTTTGTATTAAACTAGAAGAACCCAAGGACCTAGATACAGTAATGAAGATTGCTAATAGGTTTGATGTCATCACTTATGGTCACCACTTTGAACAGAAGAGACTGCCTTTCAATAACAACCACAAAAGGAAGAAACCCAAAGTCAGAACTATTAGATCTGCCTCCATGGACTTAGATACCATTGATAAGAACAAGAAAGGCAAGCTTATACCCAAGGAAAAGGAGCACCTCAAGAAGGCTGGAGTCTGCTTCTTTTGCCATCAGCCTGGTCACATTGCAACCAAATATCTCAAGAAAACTGCTGAATCAAAGAGGATTCTGGTCCTGTCCAAAGACACTCAAGGTCAACTAGTTGAACAAGAAGTTGTACTCAATTTCATGTGAGTTAACCCCAAGGCCCAGATCCCTCAAGTATAGTCAGAAGGAGTCATTGGTTTGGACCTTCAAGCAGTACAACAAGTTACTATTCCTGCACATGAAAGAAGGCTCATTCCAACTGGCCTTTCAGTCGAAATCTCCAGGAAACATTATGCAAGAATTGCACCAAAATCTGGCCTCAGTTTCAAGCACTTACTGAATATTGGTGCTGGAGTCATTGATCCTGACTTCCAAGGTGAAATATAAGTCCTGCTAGTCAACTACAAGAACCAACCATATACCATCAATGAAGGTGACAGAATTGTGCAACTCATTCTAGAGTGAGCCACCCTACTAGTCATTAAAGAAGTCACCAAGCTGTCTTCAACCAAGCAAGATCAGAAAGGCTTTGGCAGTACTGACAAAGTTGCAATTATAGCCAAGAACTGAGCCAATTCGATGCTCATTTTCAAAGGTCTAGTCAAGGGACAAGAACTAGATATTCTCATAGACAGTGGAGCTGTTGGGAACTTCATCAATAAGAACCTCATCAATAAGCTCAAGATTCTCACCAAACCAGCTGGCAAGAATAATAGAGTTGTTACTACAGATAGCATCACCTTACCTATAAGCACACAACCTCTAAGCTACTGAAATCACATGTCACCCTCTGAATAAGCCACTGAAATCACCTGCGACCTCTGAACAAATCTGGAAATCATCTGCAAGATCACGAAGCTGAGTTAAACTGAAGTCATAGTGCACAAAGCTGAGTCAACATGAAGTCACAGAACATAAGATTCACACAAATGGAATCTTATCAATCAGGACCAAATGCATATATACTGAAGTACCGAGACGCATCAAAGCAGAACCAAAACAAACAACAACCACAACTTTCAAACACACAAACATGACCACCGAGATCTACAACCACATCCATGCTGACATTTGGAATGCCATTGTCAACCAAGCTACACCCTCTCTGCCCCTCATGAATATCCATAGCCTAGCACCTCTCTACTTTGTGGAAGTCTGATGGAATGCTCTGAACATACTCAATGAGACCCACTGAATCGGACAAATCTCAAGCTACTACCAGATCAGCTGCCTCCTGGAAGACATGGTCAAACACCACCATGATACAGATATTACCCAGATGTCTCAATACCAGAAGCTTATTACTCGCAAATACCAAGAACTCTTTTATAAGTACAGTACCTTTATTTTCCACCTCCGAGTTACTACCAGTAAAATGATTGCTACTCTGTCCTATGGTCAAATCAATGATATGATACAAGAACTCAACTACAAGTACCTCGAGTATGTCCAGACCACAGACAGAACCTTCCCACACCCTGACGACCACATCCTGCAAATGCCCCAAGTTGGATATGCCATGAAGGATGTCTATGATATAATCCGATTTGATGAAGATGAAGTAGAAGACAATGATCCCTCTGATGCTGACATGACCTCAAGCCAAGGATCTCTGCCAACCCTGATCACTCCGTCAACATTGCCAATGAACTTACAACAGTTCATAACTGCATACGAGACTTATTGAGACAATGACCACTGGCACGAATACCAATCTGTATTTACCCCTGATTACTTCAACTACAATGAAGAGACTGGAGAACACAACCTGTATCTCCAGACAACCCTCAACCACTCCACTACCCAAGTATAAGTGACATGAACCACAGCCACCAGCTTACTACAACCCTGTGACTCATAGTGCTATAACCTATAGAAGATACGTAGACAGTGAATCTGATGAAAGTGAAGATGATGCACCACTCCTTCATCTACCAATGTCTTATCCAGCATATGAAACAGATGATGCTATCCTGTGGGATGGTGACAAAGTTCCAATGTATTATTACCTCAGTGAATAAGGAGAAGTAATCTGCGAACTACTCTTCCTAGATGACTACATCATCAGAGATGATGTCATCGATGGTAATGTCATCGAAGACTACCCAGATAGTGCCTAAACCTATAAATAGCTTAACAGTCATAGTATAATTAGATTAGCCTTGTATGACATGACTGTGAACTGACTCAGCAGTCAGACGATCTCTTGACATGTCAGATCACACTTATACTATATAACTGCATTCTGACTCAGCAAGGCACTTAGTGCTACATCCATATCTAGCATAGTCCAGATAGCCCCTCACTAGTATAAATACCCCCTCCCCCAGACCTCAGAATCTCAGACCTGAACAATCCGAACACAACTCCTGAGCACTTCCCCAATATCTCTTCACACAACTACTCTTAGTATAGTAATATTATGAATAGTGAATAAACCTATTTAATAACCCACAAACCACTTTTAAGTAAATCTACTCCCCGATAGGTCCCACTCCTAACTCCATCATGAAATTTCCTAATTGGGTATTGTCTGCAGCAATGCACTAATTCAACTAAGCTGGTCTTAGTTTCTTAAACTTCCTGAAATATGGAAAATCCTGAATATTCAGAACTAGTCCAAAGAAGGACTTTGGTTGAGACGTCAACCTGATCTTAAAATCAATAAGTATAGAGGATGTACTTCATATGAAATTGATCTTGACCATAAGAAGACAGTCTTCCAGAATATTCAGAACTTCCAGAAAATCCTTCCAGAACTATATAACAGTTACCCTAAAAAGCAACTCTCTTACAACTTGGTAGCAGTGGTTTATAATCCAATTCTGCTTCAAGATGCTTCCTCACTCTGCTACAAACTCCTCTGAGAATTCCTACAAGTTGGTATAAAGCCCAACCTCTGAACTGGAATTTATCCTGAACCATCTGACAATCTGGAGAGAATTGAACCTGACATATAAGGACAATTTGACCTCCACACCTATAACAAGTGGGACAAACTTCATTCAAAGAAAGAAGTACTTCGATTAAACCAGCAAATAGGTGAAACCCTATTCACTGAACTCCTTGCACTACACCCAGCAAGTCAGGATAAAGAAGGTCTTATTAAAGCCTTCTTTACTCTTCTCAACAAGAGTTTTATCAGCTCCACAAATCTGAGCGACCTAGGACAACCAGCAGCAGTCTTTCTAGCCTTAGTTCCTCATGAAGCCCAAGCCTCTGTAGCCAAGTGGCTCAACTCTACCAACTTTCACTGTACCAGGATCAAGACTGTATTATACTACTGATTCCAGAACAGCAAGGCCCACCATATTCTTAAAGAAGAAGCAAGAGAAATCCTTCATCAACTACCTGACCTCGAACCAGAAGTAGGCCCAGCTACAGCCCTATCTGAACCTGAAACCAATACCAAACCAGAACTTGACTTTGAATTAAGTCTATCCGAAATCAGATATATAACTGATTCTGTCTACTTTGACACTGAGCAAACCCAAACACATGGGGACCAAACCAAAGAGGAGGAGGAGTATCTCAGTAAATTCGATCCCAGATACCCCACCGAAGGAGACATACCTCCATCAGGCCAGAACACACCTACACAGCAACAGACAGCTATCTATCAAACCCTTACTCCAGACTTACAACTATTACTCCAGCAACTTATACAGACCCAAAGAACACCATTACACTCTGCACCAGTACCTCAAGTAGTACCAGTAACACTACTACCAGTAGTTCAACTGCCTCCAGCAAATAATATGGCAAACCAACAAATTCTAGACCTCACAGCCCAGGTAGCCATAATGACAGCAACCATTACTGCCTTAGCTGAACAGACCCAACCTACAAAAAATCTGAGCCTACCTATCTTCAATGGTACTACACAAGAAGTCCAAAGCTTCATTAGTATAGTTGATACCAACTTCAAAGCCAATCAATGGATCAATGAGCGAGTTGCTGACCACATTCTGATGAACAATCAAAACCACACTCTGGAACAACTCTTTGCTACTACTACAGCCTATGTCTGCCAAGTTGTTACATTCTTCCGAGGACCCACCAAAGAATGGTAGCGAACCCTTCCTGAAAAACCCCTCACATGGGACACCCGATCTGCAGTAGTTGCTCAGAATGTAGCAAACAATGCCACAGGATATGGAGCCCATCCTGCAGCCCCTGGACTGAAACAACTTATGATTGCTCAATACCACAGTGAAACTATAATTGCCGAATCTCAAGTAAACTCCGCAACCTCAAATTTGATATACATAGCAAAGAAGAATTCAAAACCTTCTATACAAAACTCGAGTCACTCCTGAACACTATTGGTCTAGGATATATTGCCAATAATGAAGCACGAAATAGTACAAGAGCAGACCATTTATTTGATGCCCTGCCTGAATGGCTTACTAGAAAAATTTGAGAACAAGGCTGCCCAGTTGGTTGTGATTACCAATAATGGTGCCTGGCAAGAATCAAGACTATGGTCAAGCAAATCCTAACAGCCGGATCAATTCTGCCCCGAAGACAATTCAATAATAAGGAAAAGACTTGGACCAAGAAAGAAGAACCCAAGTATGAAGCATTCCGAGCTCCCTCTACATCCACCTCATGGACACCTAGAAATCATGAACCTACCCAGCTGAGTACCTTCAAGAAACTCACTGAAGGAGAAAGGAATGAACTTTGAAGAAGTGGAGCATTTTTCTATTGTCGAAAGACAGGACACATGTCCAGTGCCTGCCCCAACTGAAAACCCCAAACAGCAATATGAGCAACTGTTACCACTCTGCACCACCTCAACAACCTGACCACCAGAACACTAGACTTTGTCAAGTTAAGGCAAACTGCCAAGGCCCCAACCAAAGGAAGTCAAAAAGTAGCTGGATATAACCTGTATGCAGCTGAAAAAGCTACAGTTTCTAACCGAGAAGTCAAGCAAGTCTATATGGGAATCAGTATCCAAATTCCTGAAGGATATGTTGGAAGAATATGCTGTCGCAGTAGCCTAGCATTGAAAGGACTCTCAGTAGAGGAAGGAGTCATTGACAAAGATTATATAGGCGAAATTATTGTCCTCATCCAAAACCACAGTTGGACACTCTTCAAGATTCCCATTGAATTCTGCATTGCCCAGATCCTATTCGAAAAAATCGAGTCAACCCTGACAGTCAAGGAAGTCCCTGAACTACTGCCCACCATCTGAGGATCTAAAGAATTTAGTTCATCAAACAAGGCCCCAGTCCAACCTACAGTGAACAAAGAAGAACAATTCTATAAGAAAATCGAAGATGGATATGTACCAAGTGGCTGATGCCCCTATGGCATTGGAATGTACTCTTCCCGAATGATTGATAATTGCTTCTCTTATATCAACGAACTGGCTCAAAGAAGAACCAACAGAAGGAAAGCTCCTATAACTGAAATCACTACCATTGGATCAGACAAACTGCTTATACTTAAAGCTTTTGTCAACCAAGCACCTATCAAGATTATGATAGACAGTAGTGCCTCAGACAACTTCATCAATGAAGAAATAGCCAATAGACTCAAGGTCTTCATCTCTCCAGTACAACAAACTCAAGCAGTTGCCACAGCTGATGGAACCTCACATATTATTAGCAAGGAAGTCCACAACCTACCCTTCCGAATTGGTGACTATCGAGTACATGTTACCCTCCAAATTGTACCACTTCCTGACAATGAGATTATTCTTGGAACCCTATGATTGAAACAAGAGAACCCCATAATCAATTGGGTAAACCATTCTCTGACTATTAAGAAAGGACACTACAACTTCAAACTGCAAGGTAAAAAGGACCCACTTAGTTCTAGTGACCCTGGACCAAAGATCACCCATATCAATAAGCTATAACTCAAGAAATTGGCCAAAAAGTACTCTCTTTTTACTATCTCCATCCATCTATCCAAAGGAGAACCCAAGAACTCTAAAGAAGACTTTTCCAAAGTTGACAGCCGTGTTAGACCCTTACTCCAGAAATTCCAAGACATATTCCCAAAGAAGCTTCCAAAAGGCCTACTGTTGTGGAATGTGGACTTTGGGGAGAGAAGCAAAGTGTTTATTGCTAATTCTTACGCGCTTTTACGCATCACCATTAGTGACGTTTACATGATGACATAGTCAAGGAAGGCTGCGCCACCATATATATCGAGTTGTAATCTACATATTTCAATACTCCCGCTCAACGAGATATGCAAATTCCCAAACTGCAATACTAAGCTATAACCACTGCAAATCTCGCTATAATGTTCAGACTGCTATCTAGAAACCGAAAAACATTCGAATTGTCTGCTTAAAGCTCAAAAAATAGGTTGAAAAGTAGAGATGTGAACATTCGTAGATGAGTAATGTTGGTAGAAATCTGCAATATAGTGATCAATGTTAAAGAAGCTTGCTGTCATTCTATTATTCTATCTCATCCCGAATTGTCCTTAATTACCAGCGTAGAGTCCTGTAATACCCATTCCTTGCACGCATAAGTCAAACTTTGCCTTTGGAAGAGCTTTAGTTAATGAATCTGCCGTCATATATTCTGTTGGAGTGTATTCAAGGTGTATAGTGCCGTTTTCCACGCATTCACGTATGAAATGATACTGTATGTCAATGTGTTTTGTTCTGGTGTGATGTATAGGGTTCTTCGCCAAAGCAATCGTTGATTGGTTATCTTACTGGAGTAGTGTAGAGTGCCGTTGCTCATATCCCAGCTCCTTTAACAGTTCTCGAAGCCAGATAGCCTCCTTTGTTGCCATTGACAACGCTTGATATTCTGCTTGCATAGAGAATGTTACCACTGAAGGTTGCTTACACATTTGCCATGAAATGGCTCCGTTGTTTACTTTAAAGATGTATCCAGTCGTAGACCTTCTGTCATCTAAGTCGCAGGCCCAATCGGCGTCACAAGAACCGAATAGGTGTATAGTACTCCTGCTTTGCCCATTATCACCGCCCAAACTGAGCGTATAGTCTGTGGTTCCTTTGATGTATCTGAAAATTCGCTTGATTGCCATCCAATGGCTATTGTCATAGCATGAAGAATACTGCGCCGCTTTGTTTACTGCAAAAGAGATATCAGGTCTCGTCCCTTGCATAAGATACATGAGGGATCCCACGGCTTATCGATAGGGGATGTCGTTTCCCTCGGGCGTAGTGTCAGACTTCTTTAGTTTCACGAATGTTTCCATAGGTGTCCTGACTGGTTTGCATTCACTCATCCCGAATCGCTCGAGAATATTTCGAATATATGTGGCTTGCATTAGGTATATAGCGCGCTTACATCTGTTATATGTAATCGATATTCCAAGGAGATAGGACGCTTCACCTAAGTCCATCATTTTGAATTCCTGGCGTAGTGTAGCCTTTACATCGTTGATTTCACTTGCCATTCTGACTAAAATAATATTGTCAACCCAAATTCCCAGGTATACCATTCCTGAGGATGTATGTCGGGTATATATGCATGGATCGGCTTCACAATGCTTGAATCCATTGTCTAGGAGATATCCATCGATCTTTCGATTCCACAACCTTGCCACTTGCTTGATTCCGTAGAGCCCTTTGCGTAATTTACATACAAGCTCGTTTCCATCATTATCGTATAGTTCGTATCCTTGTGGTTGAAGAACGTATAGTTCAGTATCCACGTCTCCATTTAGGAAGGCTGTCTTAATGTCCATTTGATGTATCTCATAGTCATACTTGGCTCCGATCGCAAGAAGTATTCTAAGCGAAGTCAACTTAAATACCAGGGAAAATGTCTCATCGTAGTCTACACCATAGCCTTGTGAGTACTCCTTTACTACAAATCGAGCCTTATACCATTCTACGTTGCTGTTGCTATCGCGTTTAATTTTATACACCCATCGGGATCCTATGGCTTGTTGATTTGCCAGAAGAGGGACCAAGTCCCACGTGTCATTCTCGATGAGTGAGTTATACTCCTCGTCCATAGCCTTTTTCCACTCCTTTTTATCGTTCGAATAAATGGCTTCGTCGTAGTGTGCTGGCTCACTGGTCATTGCTATGTAAGCGCATTTGCAGGCATAGTTCACGTGATGTTGTTTGCGATGAGATGACTTGGGTGGGTTCCAGTAATTTCCCAGATCCGCTTGGACTTCGTTATACATCCCAGATTTGCGCTTCTTCTTACCCTTTGGAAAGATATCCTCTTCGTTATCCTCGTCCATAATTTCCATTATCCTTGGTTCTTGCAACTTCATTTCCGTTTGAATGGGTTGCAGTTTCGCTGGCGTAGGTCCCAAGGATGTTGTTCCGCTAGCCTTTGCAGTTGGCATAGATGTCGCTGGCTGTACTGTCGAATTTACCATCGAATTTAAGATAGGAATTTCCACGTAAATTTCCTGCTTAGTCTCTTTGAACTGTACGTTGCATGAAATGATCATACGTCGTTTCTGTGGGTTCCAAAGTCTGTATTCCGCTCCATCGTATCCAAGGAATATATGCTTATCTGCCTTAGGTTCGAACTTGCCTTGGTTGCCACCTTTGTCCAGAATGTATGCCTTGCTTCTGAATATGCATAAGTGTGAAATGTCAGGCTTGGATCCATTCCATAATTCCTCAGGGGTAAGATTGCTGTCATTCCTGGATTGCTTACCAGGATCCTTGCTTAGAGCTCGAGAGAAACAACAATTTCGAATATATGCCGCCATATTCACCGCTTCTGCCCAAAAGGACTTCGGTAAGCCGGCCGTATTCATCATCGTTCTAGCCATTTCCACTACCGTTCGATTGAATCGTTCTGCCATGCCGTTTTGCTGAGGTGTATAAGGGGCTGTCATAGAGTGCTGTATACCATTCTTCTTCAAGAAGTGTCTGAAACCTTTGTTGACGTATTCTTTGCTATTATCTGAGTGTAGGGTTCGTATTCTACATCCTGTCTCATTCTCCATGGCTGCCTTGAATTCCCGGAATTTGTTGAATGCCTCGTTTTTCCCCGCAATAAAATATACATGGACTTTGCATGTATAATCATCAATGAATGTAATAAAATACTTCTTCCCGGAGTGTGATGCTGTTCGCATGGGGCCACAAATATCCGTATGAATCAAATCGAGAATGCCAGCCGCTCACTTCGTTCATTCCTGAAAAGGTTGCCGGGAAGCCTTGTTTGTCGCGCATCCATCACAAAAGAAATCCGGTGGCATATAGTCCGGTAAACCATACATGGACTTGCTCCTTACCATCCGTTCGAGACTCGTTTTACCAATATGTCCTAAGCGTTCATGCATTATACGCCAGAAATCCTCTCCTGTCGTAGTTGCAGAATATGCGGATGTAGCGCCACTCAGCGTGCCATTGATTGCGTATAGATTCCCCTTTTTCGATGTATACATTAACTCATTATTGTTCTTCAGATTGATTACTGTTACACCGTTCAGGTGTATATTTACTCCTCTGTCCCCATGAGCCATCATCTGGCCTATTGAGAAGAGGTTCTTGCCTATATCTGGAATGTATAGTATGTCTACGAAGGTGCCTGAAGGTTCATCAATGTTTCCATGTAGATGTATGCCTACATTGCCTTTCCCTTGAGTGTAAATGACGTTATTGTCACCTAGCTTAATAGATATAGGATGCTCAAACTTCTCATATATAGAGAACCACTCCCGGTGAGCTATCATATGCTGTGTTGCACCCGAATCCATGAGCCAGACCTCTTCGCTGCATGCATAAGCACTGTTCGGCGTATAGCTTACATTTGCACTGGTGCTGACATTGACGTTACCATTTTTCGCTGTCTGAAAAGTGTTTTGTTGACCAGGATTTGTAGATGTCGAACTGGTGGAATTGCATCTGCAACTAGCGTTGGTGGAACTGGCGGTTGGTTCCGAATTTCCTCCTATTTCAATGGTTTCTGTATATGGATAGGTCGCCGCTTCTGCGAAGAATAGACCTCCGCCATCGCTGTTTTCGTTGTTGGCGTCCACCGTGTTTGCCTGCCGTTGTCCTTGATGTTGGTCACCCTTTTCCTTCTTCTTGTAGTTGCAGTCCTGCTCACGATGTCCATGCTTATTACAGTAAAAGCATTTACCATCGAATTTCTCGCATTGCTGGCCTCGACCTTTGTTCGGCTTGCCTTTGCCTCATCCACGTGCTCTGCCGTAGAATGCTTTCTCGTTGTATTCCTTGTTAGTGTTGTTGCTGCCTAGCCTTGTTTCCTCGTTTAAAAGGCTTGTAACGACATGCTTATAATCTGATAATCTGCCAGATTCCCTCATAGCAGTAATAACCACGTTGTACGCTTCAGGAAGGCCTCGTATAAGAGCCAGGACCTTGTCTTCATCCTTGATAGTGTCCGCCAGTGTAGATATAAGGGAATTCACTTGATTTGCCAGCTTGTCGACTCGATTGGCATAGTCCCAGATGCTCTCCTTGGACTTAATTCGAAGATTGAATAGTTGCGTCTTTAAGTGGAATCTGTTTGATGCGGATGCCTGTTGATGGTGATTGCGTAAAATCTCCCAGGCTTCATTCGCCATCATAGCGTTGATTACCAGCTTTATTTGCGTGTTCGAAAGGGTGAATGTAATCTCCCTTAGCACTTTGCGATCTTTTGCGGCGTCGTATGTCGTTACTTGCGTCTGTGGCTGCCAGTAGTCCTCCAAACCGCATTCTTCAAGGAGATTCTTCATATGATACGCCCATATGGCATAGTCCTTACCATCAAAGACAGGAATCGTCCTCTTTACCATTGACATTGGCGCCACTGCCGGAATGTTCGTCATCATGGAAGTGAAACCCGTTCCGACTGTATTTGTGTTACCAGAACTTGGTGGCACACTGCTAGCACTGCTTGAACTAGTAGCCATTGTATAGCGTAGTGTAGCGTATGTGTAAGAGGGGTGTATAGCCGCTAACCAGAGCTCATAACCTGTTGTGGAATGTGGACTTTGGGGAGAGAAGCAAAGTGTTTATTGCTAATTCTTACGCACTTTTACGCGTCGCCATTAGTGACGTTTACATGATGACATAGTCAAGGAAGGCTGCACCACCATATATATCGAGTTGTAACCTACATATTTCAATACCTACCTCCTAAACAAGCAGTAGACTATACCATCAAGACTATTCCAGATGCCAAGCCCACCTTCAAGTCAATCTACCATATATCTCCAAGAGAAATTGATGTACTCAAGAAGAAAATCGACAAACTCCTAGAACAAGGATTCATCAGACCCAGTGTATCACCCTATGGTGCACCAGTCCTCTTTGTTATCAAGAAAGGAGGAGACCTGCAAATGTGCATCGATTACCATGACCTCAATGAATAGACCATCAAAAACTGTTGCCCACTACCCAGAATCGATGAAATATTTGATAGGCTTACCAACCCACAATTCATGAGCTCTTTTGACCTACAAAATGATTACTGGCAAATTGCCATGAAAGAAGAAGATATCTACAAGACAGCCTTCCAAACTCACTATAGATATTTCGAATTCCTGATTATGCCCTTTGGCTTAACTAATGCTCCTGCAACCTTCCAGACACTGATGAATACCATTCTGCACCCATACCTGGACAAATTCATGGTTGTCTACATTGACGACATCCTAGTCTTCAGCAAAACCCTGGAAGAACATCTCAAACACCTTGAACTAGTATATACTACTGAAACTCTGAGAAAACCAACTCTTTGCAAAACTCAGCAAGTATGAATTCCTCCTGAAGGAAATTCAATTCTTTGGACACATTGTCACCCCAAATGGAATCAAAGTGGATCTCAGCAAAATCTCCGCAATCAAGGATTGGCCCAGACCCAAGAAGCTAAAAGACCTCCAGTCATTCCTGGGATTAGTAAACTATTATAGGCAATTTGTTGCCAACTTCACCAAAATTGCTACTGCCCTTACCCAAATGATCAAGCATAACAAGAAAGGAGAACAGCCCTGGACTATGAAATAAGAAAAAGACTTTAACAATCTTATAAATTGGGGACCCAAACAAGATACCACCTTTCAAGTACTAAAGGATACTCTGATAACCACCCCAGTACTTCAAGCAGCAAATCCTACTCTGTCATACAAAGTTACTATTGATGCCTCTGATCTAGCTCTTGGAGCAGTACTTATACAAGAAGGACACCCTGTGGCCTATCACTCCCGCAAGTTCAATGACACTGAAATTAACTATATAACTCATGAGAAGGAAATGTTAGCTATTATAGACACCCTGATCAAATGGCAACCATACCTAGAAGGAGTACACTTCACTATATTGACTGACCACAAGTTATTAGTCAATATCAAGACACAGGCTACCCTTTCTTGAAAGCAAGCCAGATGGATGGAAGTCCTCACCAACTTTGACTATAAAATCCAGTATCGCCCTAATAAGGAAAACATTGTTGCCGATGCAATCTCCAGACCACCCATTGAAGAAGTTATCCAAACTCTCACCCTGATTATAAACTCTATCATAGAACAAATTATCACAGCATACGCTGATAATAAAGAAGCTCAAGCACTCCAAGAAATTCTGAATAGTGATGATGCTGATAAGCATACTCAATACCATCAATACCAACTCAAGGATAATGCTATCTACTATAAGGACAGACTATATATTCCAAACAACCGAGACCTCTGAAGGACTATCCTATTTGAATATCATGATATACCTACAGCCAGACATTTAGGATTTGACAAATGCTATGAAGTTATCTCCCAGAACTTCTATTGGCCCCACATGGCAGATCAGCTTAAGACCTATATTACTTCCTGTGATGCCTGCCAATGCAACAAGTCCTCAACACTAGCAAAACCTAGCCTACTTCACCCTATTCTGATACTATCCATTAATTGGGAACAAATCTCTATGGACTTCATTGTACAACTACTCTGAACCAAGAATGAGAAGGATGCAATTATTGTCTTTGTGGACTATCTCAGCAAACAAGCCCACTTTGTACTAACTACCACCACTGTAACAGCACTAGACATAGCCACACTCTTGTTTGACAATATCTTCCACTATCATAGTCTTCCTAAGATCATTATTAGTGACCAAGACCCGAAATTTACCAGCCATTTTTGAAAAGCCCTCCATGCGCACCTTGGAATGAAACTTACACTATCTATAGCTTTTTTTTTTTTTTTTT
>RBNI01001601.1:0-21687 GCA_003990745.1 Jimgerdemannia flammicorona | reverse complement strand
TAGATTATTCTATAACTGTGGATAAGAATTATATAAATTAGTTCTGGGGCTTATTATTTAGATATATGTATAGAGTCAACTGATGTCACAATTTGCAAAATACATTATATTTGAGTATGTTCAGAGTGCTATCTTCTAGACTGGCTAAGAAGTCACTGTATATAGACTTATAGCTCATTTCTGTGAGTAAAATAATAATTAATTGGGTGACTTGATTAATATTTCTCACTGAGCTAGGTAAACTATAAACTTCAGTATAATTTATGAGAAAATTCTTAACTATAGTAGCTATATCTTTATCAATAACTATCTTGGTTTTTCACTGCAACATTCTCTTTACATTACTATAAACTCATAATAGAAGACTATTCTTGAGCAAATGATTTTAGATATTTTCAAAATAATTGCAGTCAATACCAAGTATATTGAGATAAGTTTTTTGACAGATAGGAGTATTACAATTCCAGCAGTAAATAGTTCTCTTATTGATATAAGTCTTGTTCTTGAGATGTCAACTAGTATTGATCACTTCTCTATCTATAGATCTGAGTTGGGCTATTAAGAAAATATCCTATTTAGGCTTACTAAGAGCTTAAAAAGCTTTATGCAATTTGGCAAATTCTTCTTTGGGCATCTTAATCAAGCATCCTCTTGTATTATTTACCATATATATATTTATGTTCAGTTTGTCTGGTTTTTTAAAATTTTCTAATGACTATAATTAAATTTACTATAGAGCCCAAACTATAGCACTTTATGCTCTATTATACCAACATGGCTCTCTTTTCATATCAGGCATCCACCCAACTATTCTTCAATACTATTCTTGCATACTTTTTTGACTAGCATTTCTGGTACCATCCCGAAACATCCGCCTACTTCAGATAGTTGATTTTCATTCCTCTTGCAAAGTACTCATGAATGTGCCAGAGCTATGTATATTGTTCACATGTTCATACATAATCTTGATGGTCACCTAAAATTAAATGAATATACCAATGAGAATAAGAAACAAGACAGCGATAAAGTAATGATTGGGGTAGTTTATATAGTACCATAAGGTCCAACATAGCAATGAAAAACTCCTCCAAGTATGGAAGCATTGTGACTGTGTTTAGAAGCCTAGATTGGCAAAGTCTTCCAAAATGCATTATATTGATTACTTTATAGTTCATGGCATATATCTCATGAACCCAACCTTAGTATTGAGGAAGATAAGTCATTAAGACATGATTTTAAAATTAATCACCAAGTTCGCCATTAGATAACTTGTAGGAGTATTGTATTGAGCAAATTAGCTCAGTTGAAGTATATTTGTAAGATTATTGAGACTGTTATTGGGAACTGAGGTTTATTTTACTTTAGAGAGTAGGGTATTTATACTAAATTTTTTATTAATATATATAAATGGTAGCAAAGTATATACTAATTTAAGATCTATAATATCACATAGTGGGTGCTGAGTTCTCTAAGTATATTAGATTCTCTTCAAGGTATATCTCTTAGACCAACTATATGTTTTTTATAAGTAAGTTCTATTGGAGTATCTTTCTAAGGTCTTATAGTCCTCAAACTTCTTATCTTTAAACTATTCTATTATCTCTTAGATTTACTTATATAGAATTGAGTAGAGGTAGAATTTTTGTGCTCTTGAGTAATTGGGTACTTAAATGCTTAAGTGTTTTAATACTGACTTTATTTTAAAGAAATGAGAGGAATATTTATACAAAATATAATTCAATAGTTGCTAAGTTATAAAACTAAATATAAATATTAATAACCAAATAAATAAGATACTTGAATATAGAAAATTTTAGATTATAAATACAAATTTGAGTATCTGTACAAATAATAGTATAAGATCAGAATGCTGAAATAATTTCTGATAGTTATATAAGATCAGAATACTGGAATAATTTCTGACAGTTATGTATGTAAGATCAGGATGCTGGAATAATTTCTGATAGTTATGTAAGATCAGAATACCAGAACATTTAAGTGCTCAAACAAATAGTTATATAAATAAAATAGAGTAGAATATTCAAAATTCTAGAGACTTTATCTTCATCACTGTCATCAAGACTAGAGATTGGAGACAGGATATCTTCAAAGGAAATAAGGTCAGCAAATATTTCTGTTTTATTTGTTTTATATGTGTTGATTAGCAGAATGATGTCATCATCAGTGATATCATTATGTTCAATAGCAGTAAGAAGGAGATCAGGAGCTCTCCAATCTATGATGTTTTTCTCCACAAAGTAGGGGACAAAGGTGGGGTCTTGAGGGGGTCTGACCTAGATACTGGGGCCTTGGAATACTGAGATTAATCCTTGCAAAAATTGATCTGGATTTTTCTTGAGGATAAGATTCCAGAACTCTTCTATCTTATCACTTTTGAGAGTAATAGTAGATTAGGCTTCTGTAGCTACTATGACTTTTAGTATATCTGTGCAGTAGGCTGATAATTCCTTAAAGTCTGAGACTCTGGTATACTCCAAGTTAGAGATTGATCAAGGTATATATCTGAAGATCTGATGGATCTTTTTGACTACCCTCAATTTATAGAGATGGCATCTTATATCTCTTGGAGACTGGCCTGAGGGAATTTTCAGTAGAAGAGATTTCTTATTTTGTATTTCTGTCATATCTAGAGATATTCAGTAACAGTAGTAATTCTTGTCTCCATTTTATAACAGTAGAGAGTAAAGTGATAAGGGTTACCAATACCTAGATTAAGGCTAGGAATTCTTCTGGTGCAGATCCTCATAGCTCTCCTGATGTTTTGAAATATCCTTTCTTAGACTAAGAAGTCTTGGTGGTTTCTGGACCTTATAGTTTGGTAAGCAGTAGGCATTTTGTTTATAGTAAGTCTTTCAAACTATTTTAAAGTTTGTGAGTCTTATTTGAGTTGCTGCTACTGTAGTTTTCTGGTTCTTCTTTTATATTTCTTGAGATCTCTATCTTATAGTTATTATGACTCATAATTGGTCATCATTACTCATCTTGTAGCCTGAGTGAGTTATACTATATAATCTTCTTATATTCTGATCTAGTGGCTTATAAGAAAAGGCTGTCTTCTGTGATGATATCACTATTCTGAGATCACTATTATATCTTCCTCCTGAATAAGGATCTTCTCTTAAATGTTCTTATTCATTAGTCTAGTCTGAAAAATTTTCTAATTCTATAACCTCTGGTAGGGAGTCAAAAAGTGGTATTTATAGGCTGGTATCTTTCTTATATATTTTGGCATGATAGTGAAGAGTAGTTTCCTTTATATAAAGCAAGGACCTGATTCTGATCTTAACTAATCAGTTGATGGTTTGAACTCCTCTAACTTCAAAAGTCTCATAGATGAGTAGTTATTAGTACTGTATCTCTTAAAGAATAGTCTAGACAGATTGTCTACTAGTCACAAGACATGCTATTATGATTCATAAACTAGAACCTCATGGGCAGTCATCATATTTTGCTTCTCTTGTATAAGTTTGTAGTACTTCTTGAATCTGTTCCTGTATACTGTAGTAGACAATATGGTCTCTAAGAGTTTTTTAAGCTAGAAGGTAGTTCTTTTAATATCTTACACATAGAAGAGTTCTTCCTATTTGGGCTTTAGTTTTTGTGACCACAAGGCTTCTACTATATTTTGATATAGTAGAACCTTTTCTTCAATTTGAATGGATTCTAGAGTCTTATAATACTTTTCTATATTCTTTTTTATTAGCACTTGTAACTTGATAATATAATCTTCTACCTTCTTCCTAATTTGGTGTAGTCTCTGGATTTCTGAGTCAATCTGTCACCAAGTTAGGTTTAGATTTATGACTGAGGTTCTATCAGAATCTTCTTCTCTGAAGAGCAGTTCTCTTGGGATAAAGTGTATACTCTGTAATTATATATCTCATAGAACAGAGAGGGTAGTTGAGAGATAGTTATTCCAATTCTTATATATGTCTGAGATCTTGGCCAGAATATTCTTGAGAATCTTGTTGGTTCTTTTTGTCTATCTATTTTCTTAAGAGTAATATACAGTAGTCTTGATATACTGAATCTTGTATTTCTGATATATTATCTCATGGAATCTGTTAATAAATTCTGTACTGCAGTCTATGGTAATTTTTCTTAGTGTCTTATAGTAGCAGATGATTTCTCAGTACAAGAAGTCAGCAATAGAGAGAATATTGGCTTCTTATAATACTCCTGCTTCTATCTATTTGATAAAGAAATCTACAATAACTATAATATAGTAGTTCTCTAATAGAGTTACTGGTAGTAGTCTAATGATATCTATTATAATGTAATGAAAGGAGATAGGTTTGATTCTTGATGACCTGGGTACTTGGTCTTACTGATCTTGTTTCTGTTTTTAGTACTTATCATACCCTTTGACAAATTGATATAGGTCTCCTTCTATTTTAGACTACTATATAGTTCTTCTTGCCTTATCATATATATTAATTTCTTCTAAATATCCTTATTTATGCACTTCCTTCATTACTTGATACTTCTTGTATTTAGGTATGATGAGTTTTTCTCCTTTTTTGAGTATGGTATTATCTAGTTTAAATTGTTTCTAAGTCTAGTTGATGATGGTAATAGTCTAGGGTTTAAGGTAGTTGGACATCTTCTACTACTCAAGATAGCTAATTAATCTATAATATAGCTTCTTATTCATATTGAATAGTCTTGATAGTAGTATTTCAGAATGTCCTTGAGAGTGTATCAGTATTGGCATTAGTTCTTCTTAGGTAGTATTTGATAGTACAGTTATACTCTTGCAGTCTGTAGATCTATCTAGTATATATTTCTTTAGGGTTCAGAGTGTAGAATAGTCAGGCAAGAGCAGAATGGTCTGTTCGAATTGTGAAGTGTTTCCTGGCTAGGTAGTAGTGGAACTTATCTACTGTCCAGACTACTGCTAAGTATTTAAGTATAATAACTCTCACTTCTACCCCTCTCTTATCCTTTGGATAATTAGGGAAGTAGACTATTACTTAGGGACTTAGTACACAATGTATACCAAGAAGCCTTCAGTTTGAGGAAGTGCTTGCTTATAAGTAGTTGTAGCAGCAGTACCTTCTCTTTCTCTGGTTTGCTCTATCTTTTAAGGGTCTTGTTCCTTACTGTGTACAGACTGAATTTACCTTGGAATTCAGGTTCAATGGGTTTACTTAAGTCTTTGGAGATTTATATACTGGTCTCAGTTCTGGCAGAAGTTAGCTAGGCTTCTGAAGTTTAGTCAGAAATACTAGAGTTACTTAGGTATCATTACTAAGACTCAGAGGAATGTGTGTATGTGTGGGGAACTTGATTCTTATATCAAGAACTGAACTAAAACTGCTTTATTTCGGATAGAAACTGGGGGGTATTTATACAAGTTGGTCCACAATTTCTGACTAAGTATGAGTGACTAATTTGGTAACTATAATGAGGTTTGTGATTGTGACCTTTGTCAGGTGGTTTTTGATTAAAAACAACTTTATGATCAGGACCTCAATTACTAGGCAATGATCAGCTACTGTGGTAACTGTTACTGCAGTGCCAATTGTCAGGAATAAGCTAGATATTGTTTTTTGTATTATTTGTATCATTTATTCATTTGTTACTTGCTATTCATATGTCACACTCGATTGTATGATGATGTCATTGCTGCTGGATCATGTGATTGCTTATCTTGTCACATCCCATCTGTTCACTTGCTCATTCATTCTATTACATCCTTCTCTTCTTAGAAATCAATGTCCTCATTGATTTAGAAATTGAGAACCAGGGGAGAGAAAGGTAGAGAATCTTCCTCAGGGTTGTTGCCATCTTCTTCAGTAGTAGAGGGGGTGGTTGCTGATGGCTCACTATCCAGGATAGAGAAGTCAATGAGGTCTGCAAATGGTTCTTACATTGAGATGGGTACTGGTGTAGGGGTTCTCTATCTGATGCAGTTGGGACCATCTAAGTAGAGTTCTTGATCCTCATGCCTGGGAATATCCATTTGGATAGGCAGTCCTTCAAAGAGGTCAGAGAGGCCTTAGAACCATTGGTCTGGGTTATCATTCAGGAGGGGGCTCTAGTGAGGCTTGATGTCAATAGACTTGAGAGCAATCCAGAAGTTGGCTTCTTGGGCAACCTTGACTTCTAGGGCATCAACCTCAGGGAAAGAGAGGTTCTGAAAGTCCTTCAGTTAAATGTAGTTGAGATTGGGGATTGCAAAGGGTGCATGGCACATGATTTGATAGACCTTCTTGGTAAGTCTTTGCTCATGCCTGTCTAGGTGAGTCCAGTCAGAGACCTGGTCTGTAGATAGGCCATTTGTATGTTAGAGAAGCTGGTGACCGATTTCATATTCATGCCAGATTTCTAGGCAACTGGTAGTAAGGTAGGCCCTTTCAATAAGTTTATAGCAGTCAAGAACATACTATCTTAGGTCTGGGCTAGAGAGGTTAAGGGTCTCTGAGTGGTAGTTCCTTCCTTGGATAGCAACCTGGATGTGTCCAAAGAGGTGGTCAACCACCTTTCACTTGGACCAAACAGTTGGCTCTGTGTCTAAGCCACCAGGATGGTGAGCTTCTCAAGTTTTGGAGGCCACAAATATAGGCTCCAAGGAGTGCTGACAGGTGTATCTCATCTCTTAGATATAGGAGTCCCACCTGGTCTTTTTGGCGTAGCCATAGCTTCTAGTTTCAGCAAGTTATAAGGATTTCAAGAATTTCAAAGCAAGACAGGCAAAACTGACACAGGCAAGATGGGCAACACAGGTAACACGGGCAACACGGGCAAGATGGGCAAGATGGGCAAGACAGCAAGATGGGCGACATGGGCAAGATGGGCAAAACCAGCAAAATGACACAGACAAGACGGGCAAGATGGGCAAGATGGACAAGACGGGCAAAATGGGCAAAACGGGCAAGATGGACAACACGGGCAAGATGGCAAGATGGGCGACATAGGCAAGATGGGTGACATGGGCAAGACGGGCAAAATGGGCAAAACGACATGGGCAAGACCGGCAAAACGGGCAAGATGGGCAACATGGGCAAGACGGCAAGATAGGCGACATGGGCAAGACGGGCAAAATGGGCAAAATGACAGGGCAAGATCGGCAAAGTGGGCAAGATGGGCAACACGGGCAAGACAAGACAGGTGACATGGGCAAGACGGGCAAAACGGGCAAAACAACAGGCAAGATGGGCAAGACGGGCAAGACGGGCAAGACGGACAAGACAGGCAAGACGGGCAAGTTGGGTAACATGGGCAAGATGGGCAAGACAGGCAAGACAGCAAGATGGGCGATATGGGCAAGACGGGCAAAACGGGCAAAATGACATAGGCAAGATGGGCAAAACGGGCAAAACAGGCAAGACGGGCAAAATGGGCAAGACGGGCAAAATGGGCAAAATGAGCAAAATGGGCATAATGGGCAAAATGGGCAAGATGGGCAACACGGGCAAGACGGCAAGACAGGCGACATAGGCAAGATGGGTAAAACGGGCAAAACGACACGAGCAAGACCAGCAAAACGGGCAAGATGGGCAACATGGGTAAGACAAGATGGGCGACATGGGCAAGATGGGCAAAACGGGCAAAACAACAAGCAAGACGGGCAAGATGGGCAAGATGGGCAAGACGGGCAAGGCGGGTAACATGGGCATGACGGGCAAGATGGGCAAGATGGCAAGTCGGGCGACATGGGCAAGATGGGCAAAATGGGCAAAACAACATGGGCAAGATGCGGGTAACACGGGCAAGATGGGCAAGACAGGCAAGACGGCAAGACAGGCAATATGGGCAAGACGGGCAAAATGGGAAAAATGACATGGGCAACTGGGCAACCGGGCAAGACGGGCAAGATGGGCAAGATGGGGAGGCACTAATAGGAATAGGCCAGGTGCATTAGATGCCAAGTACTTGAGGTGGTTGGGGCTTACAACCCATACCCACTCTTGGGTGGGGCAGGCTGGGTAGGAGGATCTAGTTACTCAGGCAGTAAGGTCACAACTCACATCCTAAAGGTGCTTAGATTATTATTGGTTTGGAAATTGTAGTGTGAGAGTAGGGTGGGGTGAGATGCAGAATATGACTGCTGGTATGGCATGAGGATTTTAGATAGTTAATAAATGGGGCTCCGGCCTATAGAGGAAAAAAAAAAAAAGAGGTGGTCAACCTGACTTGGGAGGGGCTGGCTATGGTGGGCAGTTTGGCAGCAGATAGCAGGCATTTTTGTCTTGTCTTTTCTTTGGAAAGAGAGGAGGATAAGAGTTGTAGGATATTCTTGTTTTGGGTATTTATACTTATTCATCTGTCTGGTGTGACCTTCTTTCAGTTACACTTTCTAGCAAAATATGTGATCTGTTACTGTAAGCAGGACATATACTGGTCACATGAGAAAAATCCTGATTTCAAAGATATTGTCACTTATAGCTGCAGTTACACAGGATTAACAGGTCTTGGTCCACTTTTTTTTTATCTGGTTGGTGCATTTGCAAGGACTGGCCATCCTTGTCTAGGGCAAGGGCTCTCATTGTTGTGACTGGGGGTTCAAATCTCTCAGAAATAGACTTTCTTATAATCTAAGGCAATTTCTAGTAATAATATCTGTCATGTAGATGGACTTAGACTGGTTTTGACACCATTGGCTTTCCTAAGTTCTATATGAAGCATCCATCATTATCTAATAGAGATGATATAGATGGCGTGAAATGGAGTTGTTCAAATGTATTTTGCTATACTATCCTAGATTGTCCTTTGCTCGGGTATCTTCTTGCTAGTTATCCATAGTATTCCTTTTTCTGCAGTGTTTGGTATAATATATCTTGGATAAATTATGTGGTATTCTTCTGCTCACTATATACTCTAATTTTCAGAGCTACAGGTCCTTCCTTTACTGGGGAGTAAGTGTTTCTATGTAGTCCTGGAGGGCTTCATGTGCATTCTTCAGGGCTTCTTCTTTTTCCCAGGTGGTGTTATAGGTGGGGTAACCCTTCCACTTGATCAGGAAAAACTGCTTGACTGTTTTGGAATATTTGCAGACCTTATGATCAAGTACTTCCTCAATTTCGAATTCCTCATGATCATTGATCCTAATTGGGGGTGGTGGTGGAACTATATACTCAGGGAATGGGTTCTCATGATAGTCCACCAATTGGCTAATATGGAATACTGAGTGTACTCGGATATTGTAAGGAAGTTGCAACTTGTAGTTGACTTCACTGACTTTTTCCACAATCTTGTATGGTCCAATTCTTCTAGCACAAAGTTTCTTGGCTAGTTGTTGTGCCAGGGTATCTGGGTGGAGGTGGTCTGTTCTAAGCATGACCATATCACCAATGTTATAGGAGACTTCTCTTCACTTCAAGTTCATATACTTGGTCTGATAGTCTTGTGCTTCTATGAGAGCATCTCTTATCATTTACATAAGGTCAGAAATAGTCTCAGCCAGATCTTGGGCTGCTGGGACTGCTGATTTCACAATAGTACTCAAGGTCTTTGGGTGTTGACCATGGTTCAGGAAGAATGGAGTCTTCTTTGTGGAGTTTGCTGACTGTTGTTGTAGGCAAACTCAGCATAGGCTAGGTACTTGTCCTAATCATTTTGCTTGTAGCAGTAGAAGATGCTAAGCATCTGTTTGAGAGTCCTGTTGGTTCACTCAGTTTGACCATTAGTCTGAGGGTGGTAGGCAGTAGAGAACTCAGCTTGGTTCCATGGAGAGAGAAGAATACCTTCCAGAAGTTGCTTATGAACTTGGCATCTCGGTCAGATACAATAGTACTAGGCATGCCATATAGCCTGAATACTTGATTGAGGAAAATCTCGGTAATCTCTGGTGCTGTAGCAGTGGTCTTGGTGGGTGCAAAATGGGCTTGTTTGCTTAGGCGGTCCATGAATACCATGATGGCATCCCATCCTGCCTTGGTCTTGGAGAGTTGGACAATAAAGTCTATTGCAATCTGATCCCAGTTGTGGCTCAGGATAGACAAGGGTTGCAGGAGTCCTACTGGTAGCTTGTTACCACTTTTGAACCTTTTTTTTTTTTTTTTATAGTCACTTGGACTCCCTTTATTACCCGAATCTATAATAATATTAATACAGCCAAAGCCCTCATCCTATCCCACAGGGCTCCCCCCCTTTCCTAGTTCCTACAAATGACACCCCATCTACCTTCACCACAACCCTACCACCACTCTTCACTACAATCCTCCTTACTAGTCCCTTATGTTTCCCCCTCTTGGGGCCCCACCCAATCTACCATGCCTTGAAGAGCTCTAGCATCAGCTCCTCCCACCTCACTATCCTCAGTCTCACCGGCCTCTGGGGTCCCTCCTCAAACATGCTCCGCCAGTGTTCTGCGAGCCCCACCCAAAATGCGATAGCCCAGCCAACCATCAGCCACTCATTCCCCACCCCCCCCACCAGCCTTGACTTCAATGCCACCCACTGCCCACCTACTTCAGGGTTCGGCGCAGACACTCCCAGCCTCACCCCAACAACCTTCCAAAAATTCTCCATACTCTCGCACTCCCCCAGCCAATGTTCAGGAGTCTGTACCACCCCTCCCTCCTGCCCTACATTATGACACTCCTCACAGTCAAAGACCCCGCCATCCACCAGATGTCCAGACCTAAAGTTTAGCATCACATTCCGGCACAACAGTCTCCACCATGCTACCCAGAGTTTTGGCGGGAGCCACCTCAATACAACCTTGAACCAAGACCATATGTCTGCCCAGTCTCACCTCTCTCCGATCCCAGCCCCTTGCCAGGCCTCTGGCCAAAGGTCCTGCCCCAGACCCCTTAGGCACTCCACACCTTCCTCTAAGCGGAAGTCCTCAACCAGATTCCCTCCCAATAAGAGCCTGTCCCACCTCTACATCTCTGGACCCCAGTCCTCCTCCCCTTCAGTACCTCGCCAACGGATCCCAATATGGTGGGCCCCATCTACCACTCCCCACCAGAATCCTTTGTATCACATCATTTGGCTGCCATCCAAGGCCACCAAGGACAGTAGATCACCTGAGCTACCCCTTGGCGACACTCTCGTCTCCCACAAATGCTACATAAGAGGCACCCATTCTCCTCCTCTCAACTCACTAGCCCTCTTCATCCACCATATCCTCAAGCAGAGTAGCCTCTTGGGAAAGTCCACCAGGCCAAGGCCTCCTCAATCCACAGGAAGTGCTAATATCTCCCAACCAATCTGACTCCGGCGTCCAGCCCAGAGCCAAGAGTGGGCCATCTTGAGAAGCTTTTTGACCACCCACTTAGGGAAATCCAAATGGTAGCCCAGATACCAAAGCTTTGGCATCCAATACACATTCAGAACAGTTACTCTTCCCGCCAGCGACACCTGTCTACCACCCCAACTCATTAGTACTTTCCCCCATTCTACCAGCTTGCACTCCCACCACTCCTTGGGAAGTAAGGAGCCATATACCGAGAAATAGATACCCAAGTACCGTACCACTCCTCCCGCTGGGACAATTGTTCCAATGACATCCCCCCCTATGACTCCTTCCCCAAGGACCATTGTCTCACACTTGTGCCAGTTGAGTTTTGCCCCAGAGCATCTCTCATACCACTCGACTATCTCCTTGAGCATAGCCACATCTGCCACTGAGCCCAACCCAATCACCATATCATCTGTAAAGGCCCCCACCTTCCAATTGACCCCCAAGATATTCAGTCCACCTACTCTGCACCAGATCCGATCCAACAACGGCTCCAGGGCAAATGTATAAAGAATAGGTGACAGCAGATCCCCCTGAGGCACTCCCCTTCCCAAGGGGAAAGAAGCCCCCCTGTGACCATTCGTCAGAATCACAGCCATACTCCCTTCTAGCAATCCAATAAGTGTCCGACACATGCCCGCAGGTACCCCAATGCGCTCCAGTACCTTCTCTAACCATACTCTCCACACCCTATCATAGGCTTTCTCCTGGTCCAGAAATACCAAACGGCCATCCACCCCTGCAGCCCTAGCACCTTCAATGATACCATGAACCCATACCATGCCATCTCGGATCAGTCGGCCTCCAACAAAGCCTCGCTGCTCCTTCTTTATTACCTGTTGTGCCACACCCTGTAACCTCACCACTAGGATTTTGGTGACCAACTTGCAGTCCATATCCAGCAGCATGATTGGCCTCCAATTTTTCCAGTCCTCCTTATGCCCTTTGTCCTTGTACAGCAGGGAAACTAGCCCCAACTGCTGCCCTCCAATCCACTCCCCGGTACTGATGACTGCATCACACATCAGCGACATCTCCTCCAGAGCCTCCTCTACAGATGCCATCTGTTTCCAAAAATCCCAAGGCAGACCATCCTCCCCAGGCACCATTCCCAGGGTTGTTGATGCCAGAACTTGAAGGATCTCCTCACCCAACACCGGTTGGCCAAGATCCCCCAACCCTGCTGCCAGATTCGGGTGCCAATCTTCCAGATGCCGATCAATGTCCTGTGCCACCTCCCCTCTCTCCTCTTCACTCCAGAGGTTACTCCAGTAGGTGCTCAGCTGGCCAAGGATCCCCTGCATGCCTAATACCATCTCTCCCTCATCATTAAGGACTCCTTCCCACCAGTGTCTTGCTCCCCTAGCATGAAGGAGATGGGACAAAAGCCTTGTAGGTCATTCTCCTTCTTCCAATCCTTGCCACCTTAACCTGGCTGCCATAGCCTGAGCCTGCACCGCTTCCTCCTTCCTCAACAAGTCCTGCAGTTCCACTACTTCCAACTTAGCCCTCTTAGCCTTCCAGTCCAATACCTCCTCCTCCTCCAATAGCCTAGCCCAATTCAGAAGTAGTCTTTCTAGTCTCCTAGATGCCCATCAGACTTGTCTCCTCTGCTGAGCACCTTACTCCTTCCCCACCTCCCCCCAGTACCTCTGAGCTTCGGATTTCAGTCTATGCCACCTATCTCCAATCCTCATCTCTGCTCGCCTCTAATTATTAACCTTGGATCATACCTCTGCTACCCACTCATTCTACAGATCCATCTCATCCAACAGCGAAGAGTTCAGACACCAATGTCCTGGCCCCTCTCCACTCCCTCCAAACCTCTCACCTCCCCGAATACCTCAGTGATCTGACCAAGGGCACCACTCGACCTCCATCATCTCCCAAACTGAATGTCCCCAACACTCAGCAGTCAGAACCCAATCAATCCTAGTACCCAGCCCTCCCACCCAGTGGGTATATAAACGTCAATCCCCATCCTGAAGTTGCATAGCATCCACTAGTGAGCTGAGCCATTCCACCTCTTCCCAGTCCTCCAATCCCCCACTCCTTCCTGCCATACCCCTTCCCCCATCAGTTCTGTCCAGTCTACTCTCCCATATCATATTAAAATCACCCCCCAGACAATCCACCCCAGCCTCAACCAAGAGCCCAGAATCCTGCAGATCTCCAATCCATGCCACTCGGGTCCCCCTCTCAGCTGGGCAGTAACAAGATCCCACCACAATTGCGTTCCATCCAGGCCTCCACCATATCCCCCACACTAATCTACTACCCCAATGTCCAGTGTCCGCAATGTCCCCTTTCCCCTTCCTAACCAGGATTCCCACTTTACCCTGCCAAACTGCCTCCCTACTCCACTCTCTTGTCCATTCCAGTCCATCTTCCTCCCCCTCACACTGTACATCTTGAAGTAAGAAGATATCTGCCTCCAGTTTCTTCAGCCATCCAAAAATCATACATCGCCTTCCAGTCCCCCTAAGCCCATTGACATTCAAAGAAAAAATGTTGGTTGTACTATTCATAGTAAAATGATTGATAATGTTGAAATCTCCACATCTACAATTCCATGCTCACTTCCTCTCCAGCCAGATCCAGGTTCCATTCTACCGCAATCTCATCTTCCACATTTTGCTATTCATCCAGAGCTGCCAACAATTCCACACAGTCCTCACCATCCACCATCTCCATTGATGCCCGATGCTCCTCACACACCACCTGCCACTTTTCCAGTCCCTTCTGCAGCCCCCACAGATAAGCTGCCCTTTCATTAGCAATACCCAAGAGCATTGCCTCCCTTGCCTCAGTGACCTCATACTCCTCTACCTCCAGAAGAGCTGCCATCATCTTATCTCTCAACTTCCTCACAACCTCCTTCCCTCGCAGCACTTGCCCCCAGAATTCCTCACTGATTACCCAGAAGTTGATCTCACCCAGTTCCTCAGCCACTACATTTTGCAGCACCCTCAATAGCCACTTCTCCCCTCCAACTACCTCTGCTGCCTGTGTCAAATCCGCCTCCCCTTCCTTCCTCTCCTCAGTTTGCACAGACTCATCCCAACCATCCTCAGACACATCCTCCAGCTCCCCCTCTCCCACCTCGGGAACACCATACTGGATCGGATTATCTTCTGCCATCGCCGTGTCCACTACAGCCTCCTCTGGCCCCTGTCCCCCACTCTCCTTCGTCTTCTCCCCTTGCTGCACCACCTCTGCCCAGATGCTAGCACTCACTCCCATACCCTCCTCTATAGCCCTGGCCCTCTGACCCCCATCCAAACTGGCCAACAAATCCTTCTGCAGCTGTCTCCCCTTTGCCTTCTCCCAAAGCACCTTGTCCATTCGCACCTTCTTGCCCTCAATCACCTCCACTACTGTCCTAGCCTCATAAGTCCTCCAAGCCCTTTGCCTCCTCTCCATGGCCCCAGCTAGGTCCTCAAGTGCCTCCAGCAGGTCCTCCTCCTCTTCCTCGGACCCCTTCACCCTTGAGACCTTGCACTCCACTGGGCCCCACTTCAATGCCACTGGCCAGTCCCTAGCCTTCCCTGTATTCTCCATCCCAAACAGCCTCAACCGGATGTCCACATCACCTATCCTGAGCTCAGTCCCCTCCCATACCCTGAACCCAATGTTGACCACCTCACCATACTCCTTCACCACATCTATGACTATCCTCCTCGCCTCCTCCTTCTTCACTATTGGCAAGTCCGCAATTACCAGATGAACCACCTGGGGATCCCAATGCATACACCTTGCCATCGGCACCAAAATCCCACCAACCACCACACCCTTCTCCACTGCCTCCAGTAGCAAACCTTCCTCTTCAAACCCCACCTCGACTGCCTCCAGCTTCTTCAAAAACTTAACTGAGGCTGCACCTTTCACCTCACTAGCCAGCAGCCCCAGCACTATCTTTGCCATCACTGCCAAGCCATGGAAGCATAGCGTGACGATGAATTCTGATCGAGATTTTTTGAGTAATGGGGCCGCCACTAGGCCCATCACACCATCAGCCAGGTCCCTGGGTCTCGCGCCACTCCCCTGTCCAGGTCCCCCATCAGCCGTCACATCTGGATTTTTTTCCAGATTGCCCATCACACCACCATCAACAGTCACTGCCTCAGCCACTACACCTCCAGCCCCACTATGCTGACCCCCCAGTGGAGCAGCTTCCTTGCCACTTGAGGTAGCAGCCACCTTCCCCAGCTCCAGCCAGCCATCCAGTCCAGTCACCTGCTTTCCCATCCTGATCTTATCCACGAAGGTCATCCTCCCTCCCCCATGTGGCCTTGCACCTCCTCTGCCACCACCCCCTGCCCTATGTCCCTTCATCAAAGTACTCGGCATGCTAAGACCAGCATCTCGACCCCCCCCTACATGTTGCCAGTCAAAGGCACTGGGGCCCCCCTGCCCAGTACGCTCACCAGAATATGTGATGTTCACTATCTTGATAGTACCAATACTTGAAGTTGTTGTCGAAAGTGTTGTCTGAGTCTTATGTCACCCAAATAGTACTGGTGAAAGATACATTGTGGACGACCACTTTTGAACCTTTGGCATATCTCGCATGAGACCACAAAGTCTTTGATGTCCTTGGTCATTTTAGGCCAGTAAAACTCTCTTGAGAGAAGGTTGTAGGTCTTTTCGAAACCAAAGTGTCCTGCTGCAGGAGTATCATGGAGTTCCTGCATGATCTTGAGTCACAGAGTATTATTATTGAGTACAACCACTCTGTCATGGTCCCTGTAGATAAGTCTATCATGGTAAGTGAATCTCTTGGACATTTGCCTCATGGGTTCTGGGACCTTGGCCTCTGGGTCTTGGCAGAATTGAAGGAATTTCATCAGGGGGCTGTCTTGCTGGTAGCCATCCTTGATCATCTGAGTCAGATCTCCAATTATCTCAACCATGAAGACAAGTTCATCTTCCATATATCTGGAGAAATCATCAGCCACACAGTTGGTTTTGCCTGGGATATACTTGATTTCCATATCAAAGTTGGCAATGATTTCCATCTAGCGGACTTGTCTATGGGTCAGCATGGACTGTGTGTGAATATACCACAGGGCATAGTGATTAGTGTAGGCTACAAATGGTTGTTCTAGGAGGAAATGGTGCCATTCCTAGAGTACAGTAATAATGGCCAGGAGTTCCTTCTCATGGGTGGTATACCAGGTCTCAGCTGACTTGAGCTTTTAGGAAAGATAGGCCACTGGGTGGTCTTCTTGGCTGAGTACTACTCCAATAACAATGTCAGAGGCATCTGTGGTCAGAGTGAATAGCCTGGTAGGGTTAGGTGTAATTAGCACTGGGGCCTCAGTAAGATGTCTCTTGAGATGGTCCATAGCTAGGATGCATTCAGAGGTCTATTCAGTTTTGATGTTCACTCCTTTGCAGGCCAGGCTGGTCAATGGAGCTACAATAGCAGAGTATTCTTAGATAAACCTTTAGTAGTAACTGGCAATATCTAGGAAGTGCTGAAGTAGCTTGAGGATAGTAGGGATGGGAATATCCTTGAGGGCTGATACCTTTCAGGGGTCCATGTTGATATCTTCAGCAGAGATGATGTGTCCTAGGTACTCAATCTGATCTTGATAGAACTTACATTTGCTCATCTTGACATAGAGCTGGTGTTCTTGCAGAAGGGTCAGTACTTGTCTGAGGTGGGTGTAGTGTAGCTCTACTGTTTTGCTGTAGATTAGTATATCATTAATATATACAAGAACACAGATGTTGAGGAGTGGTCCAAAGATATCATTCATCAGATACTGGAATGTTGCTGGTGTATTGGTCAAACCAAAAGGCATGACTCGGAACTGGTAGTATCCAAACCATATTTGGAAAGCTGTCTTCTCAATGTCCTTCTCATCAATGAGGATCTGGTGATAGCTATTTCACAAGTCTAGTAGAGAAAAGGTCTTGGTCTTGAAGATTTGATATAGCAACTCATCAATCCTAGACAAGACATATCAGTTTTTGATGGTGATCTTGTTGAGGGCTCTGTAGTCAATACACATTTGCAGAGAGCCATCCTTCTTCTTGACAAATAGAATGGAGGCTGCAAATGGAGAGTGGCTGGGTTCAATGTATCCTTGGGCCAGTAGTTTGGTCAGCTCATCCTTGAGGGTCTTGAGTTCAGGTTGGGCCAGTTGATAGATACTCTTGTATAGGGGTTCAGATCCTGGAATAAGATCAATTCCATGTTGAATTTGGCACTTAGGTGGAAGTCCTTGAGGGTCTTGGAATATATCTTGGAATTCCTCAAATAGTTTTTGAGCTTCTGTTGGAATTGGGCTACTTGTAGCTTTAGTAACTTCTTATACTGTACAGATGAAATATGTGTTTCCCTTTTTTTGAGAGAGTCTCATTTGAATGGTGGAGATGATTTCGATTCCTTGGGGGTTGGTATCTTCCTGGGGTGTCAGGGTGATCTTTCTGCCTTTATGGATCAGATTAACCTCATTGGTTCTCCAGTTGATGTCTGGGTTGTGCTGGGTCAACCAGGCTTTTTCTAGGATGATGTCTTGTCCTGGGAGATCTACAATGTTGAAATCCAACTTCTCTTGATATTTGCCAATCTTGAGCAAGAGATCTTCGCAGATTTTGATCAATGGTGCAGTTTTACCATCACCAAAGGTAACACTTCTTTTCTTAGTGGCTGGTCTGCTTCAGGCTCCAATCCTCTTGGTAGTCTTAGTGCTGATATAGTTTCTAGTAGTACTGCTATCCAGCAAGACATTGACATTCTGTCTGTAGACTTGGCCTGTGAACTTGATGCAACTGTCCTCCTTCTTGATAGTGTTGAGCTCTTTATCCTCATTGTTGTCCCAATTGCTGTCAGTCTCCTCGAAGTCAGTTTCTCCCCATCCTTCACAAGGAGGGTTGTCTTGTTTGGGTTTCTCAGTCTGTTGGGCTTGGTGCTTCTTGGATTGAATTTTGAAAACTTTGGAGAGATATGCATGATATTTACCAATATGTTCTATACAGTACATTTGAATAGAATGAGGGTATCATCCACATGGTGCATAATTATCTGCAATTCTCTTATACTAGTTTTCATCATCTTTCTTCATAGTAGTGACCTTTCAACTGGGAGGTTTATTGGTAGATCCAAATCCTTTCTTGCCATGGTCTGTCTGGGAGAGTTCAGGGACTTCTTCAATGGTGAGATCTTGACAGATTTCTTTAATGATTGCTTGGGCAATTCTTTGGCCTGCTTTGACTTCAAATGAGGTGTCTCTAAAATTTCACAAGATGATATAGATTTCACTAATAAATCCTTGATCAACTACTCCTTCTCTTAGCCCAATGTTGAACTCTTTGGCTAGGCTGCTTCGCTCAGCAAGACAGATGTATGTACCTTTGGGAGCTTGTATTGCAATTTCTATTCATACTGTAGTATTGGTACTTGGTGGAATAGTGAGGTTTTGGCTGCTATAGAGGTCATACCCAGCATCAGTTGGGTGGGTCTTAGTGGGGATGGTAGTCTTGTACTATATCTTCTGTACTTTGATGACATTCTCAGGGTTCTTCTTTCCTGGACCTTCTCCAATGACAGTAATGTTCTGGTTACTGGGTTCACCTGTTCTGTTCCTCTTCTCAGGGTATTTGAATGAGATATGTCCTGCCTTCTTGCAGATAAAGCACAATCCCTTTTCACAAAGCTGCTTCTTTTCATCCTCAGTGGGAGGTCTGGGTCCTCTGGGATTTCATGAGTTCCTTTGATCATTCCTTTGATCATATCTTTAGTCATTCCTTTGATTATTTCTCCTGGTAGGATTCCTCCTATCTTGGTTATCCAGGCATCCTTGGGGAAGACCTTGTTCCTTGATCTTCTGGGTGAGCCAGTCTGGTAGGGCTGCAAAAAGGTGATTGGCTCTGGTACTATTGATGGCCAAATTGTTCTCCTAATAGGTAAGTCCAACAGTTTTGAGATAGGCATCCATTCTGGTAGCAAAGGTCTCTAGATCCTCCTCATCATTCTTGTGGAACTTCATCTAGGACAGCTTGTTCCATGTTTCTTATATATAGACTGCATTTCAGAATTTGGTCAGTAGCAAGGCCTTGAGTCCTGGGCCTGCTTCATGGTCATCCCAACCTGGTCTATTGTTGGCTGGTACTTATCCATTGACTTGGGGGTGGGCTTTCCAGGTTACTGGGTGTTGTTCCAGAGTATACCAGAATTTAGCTGCTATTCCAGTAAAGAATATGGCTACTATTTCCACTTATGCTGCTGATGTGGCAAACAGCTGTTGGAGGGTGTTGTTCTGGTTGTTTGTGAGCATTTCTATAGGTACTCGGTTGTCATTCCATTGGTTTGCTTGGTAGCCTGTATCAACTGCATTGATGAAATTTTCAATGTTGCTGTTTTTTCTACTAATGTTGGGATTCACAAGGTCTTGATTGATTTGTTCTGTTCAGCAATCTGTTCTACTATCCCTGCTAGTGCAGCTAGCTGGGTAGTCAGTACTGTAATATTGACATCTACCATTGTATTGACTATTGGTAGTGGGCCTGTTGGGGTAGATTCTCCTGAAGATTGATCTGCCTGGTAGGGTTGTGGTGCTGTATGACTTGGGGTTACTTGATTCTCAGATATCAGATCAAAGAGTCCTGTGAGAGAGGGTAAACCAAACCTCTGTATAGATGGCTGGGTTGGTTCTGGGGTCTGATCTTCTTGACCTGTAGTTTCTTGGTAAATTTATAGGCCTGCTATTCCTAGTTGGCTATTGTCAGACTGGTAACCTGTAGACTCCCTTCCCTGATGAGGTAGTGCATCCTTGTACTGGCTAGGTCCTTCAAAGAGAATATCAGTCTTTGGCTGGGTAGATGGGCCTACTTCTTGTTCAGCAGTAGGAGATGGTTGGCCTGCTTACTTGTTCTCGTACCTGGTTATGGCAGAGGTGTAGTATACAACTAGCCTGTAGTAGAGGGAGGTCTTGGTAGGGGTATGATGATATCTATCAGAGGCAATCTACTCAGCAGCTGCTTCTCTTGTAGCAGGGAGTGTGATATAATCTAAAAAATCCTGGGTGGCTGCAGCAGTAGATTCTGGGGTCCTAGTGGTTCCAATGTATCCTCAGAGGAGTTCGTAGAACCTATGGTGGCTGACAATATTTCTAAGTCCTGAGTGGTAAGTCCTAAAGGCCTGGTATAGATTTTTGTAAGCCTGGTCAATTACAAGCTAGTGGGTCCTTGGGTCTGTAGTTTCCTGGTACCACTTGGTTCTAATGACAAGGGCTTCTCTGGCTCTAGTTTGAGGATCCACAGTTGGTTCTGGGGGTTACTTCTGTCCAAGGTTGGTCTTGTTCCAACTTCAGAAGTATATTCTTTGGTGCCTTCTTGGCTAATAATCCACTGCTACCAAGTTGTAATAACTCTCACTTCTACCCCTCTCTTATCCTTTGGATAATTAGAGAAGTAGACTATTACTTAGGGACTTAGTACACAATGTATACCAAGAAGCCTTCAGTTTGAGGAAGCACTCGCTTATAAGTAGTTGTAGTGGCAGTGTCTTCTATTTCAAAGGTCTTTCTCTAGTTTGCCCTATCTTTTAAGGGTCTTGTTCCTTGCTGTGCACAGACTGAATTCGCCTTGGAATTCAGGTTCAATGGGTTTACTTAAGTCTTTGGGGATTTATATACTGGTCTCAGTTCTGGCAGAAGTTAACTAGGCTTCTGGAGTTTAGTCAGAAATACTAGAGTCACTTAGGTGTTATTACTAACACTTAGGGAAATGTGTGTGTGGGGGGGGGACTTGATTCTTGTATCAAGGACTGAACTAAAACTGCTTTATTTCAGATGGAAACTGAGGGGTATTTATATAAGTTGGTTCGCAATTTCTGACTAAGTATGAGTGACTAATTTGGTAACTATAATGAGGTTTGTGATTACGACCTTTATCAGATAGTTTTTGGCTAAAAACAACTTTATGATCAGGACCTCAATTACTAGGCAATGATCAGCTACTGTGGCAACTATTGCTATAGCACTGATTGTCAGGGATAAGCTGGATATTATTTTTCATGTTGTTTGCATCATTTGTTCATTCATCACTTGCTATTCATATGTTGCGCTCAATCATATGATGACGTCATTGCCACTGGATCATGTGATCACTCATCTTGTCATGTCCCATCTATTCACTTGCTTGTTCATTCTATTACATTAAGTTTATATGACTCATAGTTCTATTCTGCTCCATGGGTATCTCAGCTTATATAGGAGATGACATATTTATGTTTATCTTTCTTCTGAGCTAACACTGCTCCAAGTTCTAGTGCTCCGAACGAGTCAATCCGGATGGGATTCGGATGGATTCGAATCCCATCCGGATCAACTCGGATGGGATTCGAATCCCATCCGGATGGATTCGAATCAGATTCGAATCGGATTCGAATCGGCATTGTTTTGATTTCCAAATTAGACAATTAAATGTTTACATCAATAACTTGATGAATAATCATCCAA
>RBNI01001600.1:0-21692 GCA_003990745.1 Jimgerdemannia flammicorona | reverse complement strand
AAAAAAAAAAAAACCTACCCAGCAACGGCACCATCGTTCTTGCCTCCCCCAGGAGTATCCAACTCTATCCCCGCCCACGTTCCAGGCTTGAACTTTGTCGTCCCGATGAATCTGAGCGTACCTACGATGTTCATGCTCTCGACGACGACCCTATCGCCCGGCCTGAACCCCTCGTCTACCGCAGAAGGCAACACGACCGGGAGTGGAGGAGGTGCGGTCTTTTTAGGTGCCGGCGTAGGTGGGGTGCTCTTCCCCGCCGTAGCGCGGGGGGAGGAAGATTTGGACGGAAGTGGTTTCGGGGAGGACATTGCTGAGCCAACAGACGCAATGGAGGTACGTGGTGTGCTCGCGCCAATGGAGGATGCAGAAGAGACGGAGTTCCTGCTAGAATGGGACTGGGGTTCGTCGTAGGAGGAGGTATTGGAGGCGCGGGAGGAAATGGTGCGGCCTGTTCTGCTGGATTTCGAGGACTGGGGGATAGGCGCCGAGGTGCGTTTCTCACGAGAAGTTGTCGGGGAGGATGGTTCTGCAGCGTAAGAGGGCGAAGGGCGGCGAGTGACGAGAGGTGATGGTGGGGAAGTAGATGCGGTTGTTGGACCGAACGCGCCGTTGATGGTGTCTGCGAGGTCCGGGTTTCCGGCAATGATGTTGGCGAACAAAGCGTTGAGCTCCGGGTTGTTGGCGGTGGTGAATGCCTTGGCGGTAGGCTGCGGCGGACTTTGAGGGCTCTGCGGCTCCGGTGTCATGTTGGCGTGAGACTTTGGAGCACCCAGAGTGCGGCGAGCCCCCGGCGAGGGGATGCCGCTGCCTGGTTTTGGGAGTTTAGACATGGCTGTGGGTGTTGTATGGTCGGTCGGTCGGTCGGTCGGTCGGTCTCTGTCTTTTCTCTCTCTCTAATCGGTTGGACTGCCTGTTTGCATGGAAGGTGTATGTATATGAGTACGTATATGGTATTTGGTGTGCGTGGCGAAGCGCCGGTAGGGTGGACGGCGTGGTTTGGTCTTAATTTTTTTTTTTTTGTTCCCCAGGCAGCAAGAGTATATCGTGCAAAAAGGACGATTGTGGCACTCATTCACAGATGGTGGCCAGTGCTTACTTTGCGCTTATGGTCCGGAGCGGATCAGACGCGTGTCGAACTTCTTTTGGCGAAAAGGTGCTCGAGCCTAATGGACAATCCGTGCTGGTGGATCCCACAGTTTACAACCAGCTGGTGTGGTGAAAAGCTTTATGCGTTACGTTTTTCGGGGGGAAGGGGGGGAGAGGCGGAAAAACAATTTAAGAGCACGCGCAAAAAAGGGAAGAGCAAAGCAAGCCAAAGGGGGGACAGCACGGGGAGCTATATTACACTGAAACCAACCTGGCAATGGCGAATTATTCACCAAGCTAGCGTAAGCGGGTGGGGGAAGGAAAGGGGAAAGGGGGAAGGAGGAGGGGAGGGGTTCGCATACACACACACACACTTGTTTCTTTTGTGTATGTGTTTTTTAATATTTTAAAGGCAACAGTAACGGAGTCAGTCAAAGGGTTGTGTGTAAATGTTTGGGTTTAAGGCCAGGTCACCCAGGCGAACCGTGCATGAAACACGGATCTTGGGGTCACAGGTCCCACATCCCAAAAAATTGTATTGAACTGGGCAAGGGTTTAAACCCTTCTAACCTGTACCAGAAGGAATGTCAATCATTCACTTTAGGGGGTATCAATGTTTAATACTAGCCGTCCCCTTCCCCGCCAACATAACACAGGTAAAGAATTTAGTAGGATGGCCCAATCTAGACATGTCAGACCAAGTTGACCCGCCATTGGGCAAGCCCCTGTCCATAATGTGCGAGCCGCACATGACGTCACTCACCTAACCTGCAGACCTGCAGCTCACCCCTCGACTTTTCCGTCCAACGCCGGCCTTCCGAGTCCGTTCTGTTGACTTTGGCACCCAGGATGTCCGTGCAGCCCCTTTCCTCCGAGTTTGCCTCGTTATGTAATGGTATCTTTGTCTACTTTTTTTTTTTTGGCTTGTTTTAGATTGATGCTTTCATGCAAATCTATGTGCGAACGGCTGCGCCGCATTTAAGGTTAGATCCAGTATCTACAATCACATTCGCCAATTGATCAGACGGGCAGATGGTCCCCCATCTAAGCACAATCACGCGGTATATACTTGACAGTCTTCGCTTCGGTTTCGGTTCAGGAAGGAGGACGGAGGGTTCCGTCTCAGAGTTTCATACGTTGTACAGTATATATACATACGCCCTGTCAAGAATTTACCCTCAATTAGGCCCATATCATCACGACATTTTCTGTCATCCAAGCCCGCAAACCCTGCTCGGCGCGCGCATGAATAACAATTCAAGCCATAGACGGGACCTCTCGCGCGTGGCGATTCTGTCATAATCCCTACCCAGGTATATTATACTTTGAGAGCCAACGTTATGCAGCCGTTGCGTAACGGGTTCACATGATGCATTCGCGCGGTGACTCATTTCTGTTTGACGTCCCCCAATTCCCTGCCAGAGGCCTTATCTGTCCTTTTCCGTTCTACAGGCAGGTTCCATGACGCGTGTTCATGTTTTACCTCAACGTTTTTTTGATTTTCGCCGAGACGGTCCATGGTACGGAAAACTCCAAAGGGAAAAGCTTCGTGCGCTTCCAACTCAATTGCGCACCGAAAAACGATGACTCTTTCAAAAGGCCACACAGAAGGTTTCCAACTCTCCCCTAACAATCAATCTCTCCATCTGGAGCCACCATCAATTCCATACACGTCAGTCATCCTTCTGAGTAGCGCCAGTCCGTCGACGACACATCCTGCCTCTCCTCGGATCGGCCGAGTACCCTCTCGTCGTTTCCATCCAACTATCTTGACACACGACAGATAAAATATGGTCGCACGTCGTGGGTATGACGAGCTAGCCACATATACCTTACAATGGCGCCAACGAATCGGTGAATAATTCTTAACCGACACCCAACCGAGTCGATCCCTCGAGACGATTTCATCATGCCAATCATGCCAATACCTGTAGCGGCGAGAACGTGTTTTTTCCAGATGCCGTGAACATAATCTCCTTCGTAGCGTGCCGCGTCGACACTATCACTATCGATCGATGCCTTTACATCGAATGCATGATGACGTCATTCCACGCCCTTATGTGCCTGGGATTCGTGATTCCTCGAGAGTGTTAGGCTCGACTGGTCAGGCTTAGAATACGAGCGAAGGATCTTGGCCGCCGTTCGTGGAACTGCGATGAATCCACTCTTTCTACTCAAGTTTGTCGCAATAAAAGAAAACATGCAAGGTTCAAACTGGAGGGCAGAATTCACATTTCATCATTTTCTTTATCAAAAGAACAATTTGGATGTGATAATAAATTTTAGAAGAAATTGATAAATTAAGCTCTCCTATCCAGCCTCCAAGGAATATTGCGTGCTGCTTTCTATTTACTGTGATAAGCTTGTATAGAAGGGGCCACGAGACGCGAGCAGGTTTTACGGGGGGCCGTCTGTTTGAGTATTTCCTGTGCCGCAAAATATTTATAGACCAAAGCAAACCACAATTTTAGTCGCTACACGACCAAAACTCTTTTTGCAAAACATTGGCACACCCATCAAGTATCAATCTTGCCTTCCCACTCGTGCCTGTTCGCTCCAATTCCCCAAGGAGGCCTGTGGGCGATGTGGTAGTGGGCGGGCTACCAGTAAACAGACGTGGGGATATCTCTTCGCAGTGCCAACTGTATGTATATACGCAACTTTACAAAACAAGGAAGGAAATCCAGCTGATGCCGCGCATTTCGCCTTTGTGGCCAAGGCCGGGGCTGTTAACAAATCATGTAATTTGTCCTCTCTGACTCTACCTACACGCGTACGATCGACAAAAAAAAAAAAAAAAAAAAAAAAACGGTTCTAGCAGAGTGATAAGGAGAAACGCAAGGCAAGAAAAAAAAGAAGCAACACACAAAGAGGACAAAGAAAAATGCTCTGCAAGACGTGTACATTGGCCACAAGAGGGACCATTAGCCACAAATCATTATAAATCATTGAACGGTGTTTGATTCGCGTCGGCTCAGCCTACAAGGCGGAGCACCCATCTCGGTCGACGAGAGAATAAAGTGTAGCGACGTTGTTACTGTCCTTTCAACGACAGAAATTCTTTCACGATACAATCGTATTTTCAATGAAGTCTTGGAGGCACGCTCTCGTGATCATGGGGCAGTTGCCACTGTGCTGGAGGATTGATGCCCACGACCCGATGAAGGTAACAGGTGCCGCGCCCGTACCGTTGAACGATACGCAGATCATCGTGCTCAAGACGTACGCCGAGTAAGCGTAGACCGTTCTTTATATGCGGTTGGGCTCCTTAACACCACGGAACCCGGCTTACCTATGTAATCTTAATTGATCAGATTCTGTGGCGCGGCCTACTGCCTCTCTAACGCTCTCGACTCCCACGTCTTTCTCTGCAAGACCTGTCCGACACACATGGTGATCGAAAACATGACACTTATCTCAATCTTCAAAGGCGACAAAACTTCCCAGATCGGGTACATCGCGACGAGACATCAACAACTTTATTCACGACATGCAGATGTGCGCTGTGCCCTACATGCCTGCACTCACCGAATGCGACGGCTCCGTCAACAGATATGTGCGTACGGGTTCCTCAATAGCTGGGTGGAGGTGGCGCCTATGGTAGTGGCCGGGTTGCGGCAGATGATCGCGCAGCATCCGGACTACGGCGTCGTAGTGACATTCGCTCGGCGGGACCGTGGCCATGCTGTGCTCCACGGAGGAGATTGTGAGGCCGCCCGGATTGCAGGTGTTCACGTTCGGGCAGCCCAGGATCGGGAACAAGGCGTTCGCAATGTGGGTGGACAGGTCGGGCGTGCCTATGTACCGAATCGTGAATGGTAACGATATTGTGAGTTGCCCTTAACATTTATACATGCCATCCGATGCGACCCGCGAATATCGCACCATCCGCTGACTTTCACATCTCCACCTTTGGTCACGGGATACCTGCACCACGGCATCGAATTATGGAACGTGCCCAGCTCGACGAGGGTCACAGTGCAGTGCAACATCGGCGTCCCGTTCGCCGAGGACGCCTCCTGCGCGAATTTGGTATGGCCACACGTCAGCGTTGAGTCGCACATGAAATACTGGGAGGTGTCGTTCAATCCGTTCTGTTGATGAAGGATTAGGAGCGAGTTTAATAGGCGATATGGGTGTTATATTGTGTAAAGAGCCGTTGATGGTTATTTTTGGATTTATAGATAACCCGTGGTCTGTGGGTATGCACTTCAAAGTAGTCCTTGCCTATCTTGGGAATATAGTGACGTCGCGCTCCAAGTAATCACCAGCCACTGCCTTACTCCACTACCATGTCGGCCGAACCCACCCCCACCTTTCAGCGTCCGCTGCTCCCCGTCATCTCCACCAGCATACCTCCGCAATCTCTCGGTTCCGGCTATTGGCTGACGCTGGAGAAGATCTCGTTCAAGGAGCCCGGCACTGGCACGGAGCGGACGTGGGAGCTGTGTCGGCGGAAGGAGGGGGAGTCGACTAAAAAGAAGGATGTGGATGGTGAGTGTTAGGTTTTTGAAAGGACGATTGTCTCATTTGCGTACGTGCACAATTGAGTCGGTTTGCGTTTGCAATCTAACCCTATACGCTCTTGCGCGTCCATAGCGGTTGATATACAAGCGATCATCAAGTCCCCCACACATCCGCCGCTCATAGTCCTCGTGGTTCAATATCGTCCCCCCGTCGGCGCATACTGCTTGGAGTTCCCTTCAGGTGTGTGCGATTGCTTATTACCTATAGCAATTTGCGTTAGCCCATTTGTTTCCTTTCTTCCATCCACTTATTGCAACCCCAAAACGCGTACATCAGGTCTCATCGATGAAGGAGAGACGCCGGCCGAGGCTGTGAAGCGCGAGCTGCTGGAAGAAACGGGGTACACGGGCGAAATGCTTTGGATTAGCAAACCGGTGGCGTACGAGCCGGGGTTGACGGATTCGTGCACTTGTTTTGCGTATGTGGAGGTGAGTGAATTCTCTTTGAAAAATATATTTATAATTGAAAATCCAGTGGAGGTTCGGCGTGGCCATTTAGCGTATGCGACACACTGTTGCTCTGAGAAGCTCTAACGACCATGCTCCATCATGTATCATCCACCGTGGACATACTGTTGGTTAGATTGAGTCATCTCCACCTCGCCCGCAAAAATTGGATGATGCGGAGTGGAGCCTGCAAACGATCTGCCTCCCGCTTTCCAACCTTCATAAATCATTAAATGGTAAGCTATCGACTGTGTTGCCTTTTAATTTATTTTATATGATTAGGCAAAGCCTACATTATTCACATTATTCATGGCGAAACTCATCTTTTCGCAATATGCTTTGAAATTTGAAAGATTTAGTGAAAAGCCATCCGGGGCTTATCATCGACAGCAGATTGGACGCGTTTGCGGCGGGGTTACGTGTGCAGGCATTGTTTAGTGGAGGGAATGTACGCTCGATGTAAGATAGTTCTTTGTCCTATGCAGGTGTGACGAGCTTGCTTTAATAGGAATTGATCCGTTTCCCGTGTTCTCAGAACACTAAATATCCAGTGTTCCGTCGGAAATGAACCGTTAAGTAAATATAAACAAAACAAAGCACTTTGTCATCATATGGCCCAGGTTTAGTTGCTCAGGGTGGTGGGAAGCAAAAAAGTCGTGCCCCACCAAATTGAGGCAGATCTGCAGCAGCATGTTCCATTTTCCGCGCAGGATAGAACGTGCTGACTTGCCAGAGAGAGAAGGATTCCGAGGGTGAAATATAGTGAGGATGTGCGCACCGACTCCAAAATAGGAGCCACCGACGAAGTCCATCACGGCTATCCTGTCCGCGGCCAAAACGTTGAGCGTGCCGAAGACGCTAGGCCCGGGACGTGCATGCATGTGGACAAAAAGGCGCTCCCGAAACGTCGTTTACCGTTTTTGGCGCAGCGACTCTGGACCGCATTGGGCAAGGGAGTTTGCACAAATATTTTGGCCCGGGGGCATACTTAGTTTTAGTGTTTGTCTGTGGGGGGGGGGGCCCGTCCTGCAGCAAGGAATTTCGGCTTTCCCACCCCACAGACAATTCGGAGTTGGCCCGTGCAAAACTTGTGACCATTGCTGCATTTGTCCATGGGACCAAGACTCCGCCCTGCTACATCGCCTTATCCTGGGACAATTTGAAGGCGCTGCCACGAAATTCCCCACGTGGAACGTCGCGATCACGTGCCCGTCTAACCACCTCATATTCCGCCCGAATAGGACTATTTCTTCCAGATCGCCGACCATCACCACCACAAGACGAGTTTTCAGTGATCGCAATGCCACCAAAAAAAGAAAAGGGCCAAAAATCGTAACAGAATATTTACATGCAACGTGACAAGGGGAACAAAGAAAGTATTGAATCTATAAGAGTTTACCAAGAAAAAAAAAAAAAAAAAAAAAAAGGGAGGATGTACATCCGTTTTGCTGGTCATTTTCCCCACCACCATCGCAGATTCTCTATTACAATCATCAGTCATCCAGCAAGTCTCGCTATCCCCAGCATCTAGAAAATTGTGCTACTGTGACATGCCGAACATCACATCATCCCCGACACCAACCATTCCTCCCGCCTCCGTTCCCTCAAAACTCTAACCACTTTTGATAATACACGCAACTCGATGGGTTGATCGGTCCATCCGCAGTACAGAACTTGAACACAGGACATCTCCCGCATGGCACCTCAGTCCAAGGCTCAGATTCCTCCCTTCCTGCCTTGCGCTCGCGGTTGGCCTTATATCTCCACTCTGCATCGCCGACGGCTTCGTCGTCACTCCAGTCTGGGTCCGCGCCTGTGGCCCCGCCGAAGACGGGCATCCGCTTCTCGATCTTGCCGTCGTAGATGAGGACGTCGAGGAGGGCGATGATATCGTCGAGAGAGAGGTCAATAGAGGAGATCTTGGAATCGAGGATAAAACGACGGATCTGCGTGGCCGTAGGAAGACCGCTATAAGAAGCCGCGAAGACCGCATCGGGTTGGCCGCGGGGGAAGCTCTAAGGGTGACGATTGGATGAAGATGAATATGTAATTGACGATGAGGCGACAATAGAGGAGACGGCACGATGATCGAATGCACCAATTTTCAAACTTATACGCACCCTTGAGTAAATGAACTTGTAACACGCCTTGGCCACGTTCTCGATAAACTCTGTATCGAGCTCCTGGTCCGTGTACCACGCGCCACCGGTGACCTCGACGGACGGGCTGAGTTCGTAGAGCATGTACATCTTGCGCGTCGGGTACTGCATGAACGCGAATTTCCATCACCCCGGAAAAAATAAAAAATCGCGTCAACACATGCGCTCATACCCAAACGACCCAACCAAACAACTACACGACGTTCGCGAGCCCACCTTGACGTTTTTGATGGCTTTTATCATTTGCTTAAGCTCGAGGGCTTTGAGGCAGCGTGTGATGACTTGCTGGTGCAGGTTGGTCTTGTGCTTGAGAACCTTGGTCCAGATGCCCTCGTTGCCGGCGGCTTTAATCTGCTTGTACACCATCATGGTTTCCATCTCCATGCTCGCAATTCTGGATATTTGTGTGGAAAGGGAGAGGTGGCGGTGAGCGTCGGGTACTTGTCGCTAATGGCTCGATGTTAGCCCACATTGCTTCGTCGTGGACTGTCGTCTACCTCAACAGAAGGAAACAAGGAGAAATCATTAACTTTGGCCGCGCAAAAATGAGTGATGTACATACTTGCCGGCCTCTTCATACTTGACGATTCTGAAGGCTTTGGTGTTTCCTATGAACAGGATTTCCAGAAAGCCCTTTATGACAGTAGAATAGCGAGGATGTTTAGCAAATCAATACCAGCCATAAGCCTCCAAAACCCATAAATGCAAAACGAAAGGCGCGAAGAGCCAACCTTTTTCGACAAGGAATTGATGATTTCGACTATCTTCACCACCGGGATCTCGGGGATCTCGCTTTCCAGCTGGCCTTCGCGGATGCCCTGTTGAGCACAAACGCGTGTGCATCCGTGATACGAAATAGGCATTGAGTTTGAATCAAACCAACGTTTTCATCTTAATCTCAACCAGGGAGGGGGACCGAATTTGCGGGCGATTCCTCACCAGGGTGAACTTTGCAGCGGTCTTGTAGAACAGGGCTTCCTGGTCGGAAAGATTAGGCGGCACAACAAGGGAGGACTTTTTGGAGGGACGAGCCGAGGAGGAGGAAGGGTCGTCCAGGTCATCTTGAGAGTCGGATTTGGAAGCCATAATGGAGGGTTGTCTGTGGCGAGAAAGCCTTTTTGTTTTCGCGTCCTCGTCCTCGAGTGATGTCATCCAAGGTGGCTTATTAAATCCTTACACGATAGTATGATCGTAGGAATAGGGAAATGTAAGGTAAAACGTCCAATACTAAAATGCATATTAGCTCAGCCATACTTGAAATGCATATTAGTGTAATAGCGCAGCCATACTGAAATGCATATTAGTGTAATAGCGCAGCCATACTAAAGCAGGATTTTGGATTATTGGATGGTCGATGGGTCGATGACGAACCAAATTGCCAAGTCACGTGAAAATGTTTTGGTGGGCAAAGAGCATCAAGCATTCTTTCTCTTTGCCACCAACTTCCTCCGCTCGCAGACGTACACACATCTTCTGTAACCCTCTGAAAACTCTCTTTCCGCGACACAACGACAAAGACCCATACAAAATGGTCGATGGTAAGCACTCTCTTCCCTCATTCATTGGACCGTTCAAGCAAAATAAATAGCCCGCCTTGCAAAATCCCATCCCACCCCTCTTCCGCCCATCGATCAAGTGAATGATGAGTCTCAACCCTTGTTCCTTCAAGGTACCGGGACTGTGGTAGTAGTAGCGAATGCAGAGCAGCTGCTTCAGGTGTTTGGGCCTGCCTTTCTCTCTCTCTCCGTTTGTTTCATGAATTATACCCACCTTGCCTGCTTTTTTTCTTTTCTTGGACGGCCCCATTCTTTGTTTTATTGAATGGTTTTCTAGAACGAAGTAAACTCGATTGAAGCAAGATGACTGATTATTGACTTACTCTCCTCCGAAAAACCCCCTACTACCCTTCTCTTCCAAATCATCTCCATAGACATAGATAACGAGATCCGCGCAGCCCAAGCGCAACGCAATGCTCTTTCCAAGCGCCCTGCAGACGATTCCACCGAATCGGGCGACGCGCGTGCCTCGCTCGTAGGCGGCGTCTCCTTCGATACGGATCTATACGGCTCATCTAACAAGTATTCGGAGTACGCGACGTCGATTCCGATGAACGAGGACGACGACGACGAAGGTGGGCGGGATGACGGGGAGTACGCTGAACGGTCGCGCAAGCTGGCGTCATACACAGCACCCAAGGACGTGTTGGGGGAGATTGCGGGTGAAGCCGAGGACGTGAACCCGTTCGCCGGGCGGGCGGAGGACTCGCGAGTCATCGCCGATCGTGAGGACGAGTACCACCAGCGGCGGTTTCGGCGCATCATCTCGCCCGAGCGCGTGGACGCTTTCGCGGAGGGTGCGGTGGCTAAGCCGACGGCGGATCAAAGGTCGTATGCCGAGATTATGAAGGAGGCCGAGCTGGAGAGAGAGCAGCAGAGGACGATGCAGAAGATTGCGGAGATGAAAAAGGAAGCCGAGAAGAGGACTAAAGAGGGCGGGACAACCGGGTCCGAGGCATCGGAGGCGTCGAGGACGGCATCGAGCGAGGACTTGCGACCGGCCAAGAAGAGGCGTTGGGACGTTGCCACCCCCGCCACTAGCGATGGTGAGAAATCGGCGTCCGAATGGGACCATGATTCCGTAGGAACGATTCCCAAAAACCGATGGGACGATACGCCGACGCGACCCTCGGACGAAGACTCGGCGGCGACTCCCCGCAAGCGCAATAGGTGGGACGAGACACCCGTGGCGACCGCCTCGCAGTGGGACGCGACCCCCAAGGCCACACCGTCTGGTAAGCGATCCCGCTGGGACGAGACTCCCGTGGGCATTAACGGCGCCACCCCCGTCGGGGGCTTCGGTCTAATAACGCCGACCCCGGTGCCCATGACGCCCGAGGCGATGAATGCGATGCGGTGGGAGCGCGAGCTCGACGCCCGCAACCGGCCCATGTCGGACGAGGAGCTCGACGCCATGTTCCCCACCACCGGCTACAAGATCCTGGAACCGCCCGCCACCTACATCCCCATTCGGACGCCTGCCCGCAAGCTCATGGCGACACCGACCCCCATGGGCGACTCGATGGGGTTCATGATGCAGGAGGAGGACCGCAAGCAGACATACGATTTGCCCGCCGAGATTCCCGGTGTCGGGAACCTTCCATTCTTCAAGCAGGAGGACATGCAGCATTTCGGCAAACTGTTGGAGGATAAGGACGAGGGGGAGATGTCGGTCGAGGAACTCAAGGAGCGCAAGATTATGCGCCTCCTCCTCAAGATCAAGAACGGCACGCCGCCCATGCGCAAGGCCGCTTTGCGCCAGATCACGGACAAGGCGCGCGACTTTGGGCCGGGCCCGCTCTTCAACCAGATTCTGCCGCTGCTCATGTCGCCGACGCTCGAGGACCAGGAACGCCACTTGCTCGTCAAGGTCATCGACCGCATCCTCTATAAGCTCGACGACCTCGTCCGTCCCTACGTGCACAAAATTCTCGTCGTTATCGAGCCCCTCCTCATCGACGAGGACTATTACGCCCGCATTGAAGGCCGCGAGATCATTAGTAATCTTTCCAAGGCTGCGGGCCTTCCTACCATGATCACGACCATGCGTCCGGACATCGATCACGTGGACGAGTACGTGCGTAACACGACGGCGCGCGCCTTCTCTGTCGTGGCCTCCGCTCTGGGCATCCCGGCGCTGCTGCCCTTCCTCAAGGCGGTGTGCAAGTCCAAAAAGTCGTGGCAGGCGCGCCACACAGGTATCAAGATTGTGCAGCAGATCGCCATCCTCCTCGGCTGCGCCGTGCTCCCGCATCTCAAGAACCTCGTCGACGCCATCGCCCACGGCCTTGAGGACGAACAGCAGAAGGTTCGCACCATCACCGCCCTCGCCATCGCCGCCCTCGCCGAAGCTGCCGCCCCCTACGGTATCGAATCGTTCGACTCCGTACTCAAGCCGCTCTGGACGGGCATCCGTAAGCACCGCGGGAAGGGGCTCGCGGCGTTCCTCAAGGCCATCGGGTATATCATTCCGCTGATGGACGACGAGTACGCCAACTATTACACCAAGGAGGTGATGATCATCCTGATCCGTGAGTTCCAGTCGCCCGATGAGGAGATGAAGAAGATTGTGCTCAAGGTGGTGAAGCAGTGCGCGGGGACGGACGGCGTTCAGCCGCAGTACATAAAGGAGGAGATCCTGCCCGAGTTCTTCAAGCACTTCTGGGTACGGCGCATGGCGCTCGACCGCCGCAACTACCGCCAGGTGGTAGAGACGACCGTGGAGCTGGCGAACAAGGTCGGCGTCACCGAGGTCATCTCGCGTATCGTCGAGGACCTCAAGGACGAGTCCGAGCCGTACCGCAAGATGGTCATGGAAACCATCGAGAAGGTCGTGTCTCTACTTGGCGCCGCCGACGTCGACCCCAGGCTCGAGGAGGTACTCATCGACGGCATCCTGTACGCATTCCAGGAGCAGACTGTCGAGGACGTGGTCATGCTCAACGGGTTCGGTACCGTCGTCAACGCCCTTGGCATGAGGGTCAAACCGTACCTGCAACAGATCTGCTACACCATCCTGTGGAGGCTCAATAACAAGTCTGCAAAGGTCAGGCAGCAGGCCGCTGACCTTATCTCGCGTATCGCCGTCGTGATGAGGCTGTGTGGAGAGGAGAAGCTCATGGGACAACTAGGTCAGATTTTGTATGAGTACCTTGGTGAGGAGTATCCCGAGGTGCTGGGGTCCATCCTTGGCGCGCTCAAGTCCATCGTTAACGTCATCGGTATGGCTACCATGACGCCACCCATCAAGGATTTGCTTCCACGCTTGACCCCGATTCTCAAGAATAGGCACGAGAAGGTGCAGGAGAACTGCGTAAGTAATAGTTATTCTCACTCCAATAGTATGATTGTTGTAATTTAAATGAAGTGATATTGCACAATAACCACATTTATTAACTCATCCTCCTCCTCTATTTTTGATTCTAATAATTATAGATCGATCTGGTGGGCCGCATCGCTGATCGCGGAGCCGAATACGTGAGTGCACGCGAGTGGATGCGAATCTGCTTCGAGCTCCTTGATCTGCTGAAAGCGCACAAGAAGGGGATTCGTCGCGCGGCAGTCAACACATTCGGGTACATTGCGAAGGCGATCGGGCCGCAGGATGTGCTGGCGACGTTACTCAACAACCTCAAGGTACAGGAGCGCCAGAACCGCGTGTGCACAACCGTTGCCATCGCCATCGTAGCCGAGACCTGCGCCCCCTTCACCGTCCTGCCGGCCCTCATGAACGAGTACCGCGTGCCAGAGCTCAACGTACAAAACGGCGTGCTCAAGTCGATGTCTTTCATCTTCGAGTATATCGGTGAGATGGGCAAGGATTATATCTATGCCGTCACGCCGTTGCTCGAAGACGCGCTTATGGATCGGGATCTTGTGCACAGGCAGACTGCATGTACTGTCGTTAAGCATACGTCGTTGGGAATTGTGGGGTTGGGATGTGAGGACGCGCTGTTGCATCTGTTGAATTACATCTGGCCGAATATCTTTGAGACAAGGTATGTTTCTTTCCCTGTCCCTATGTTGTTTGACCATCTCTATGCATCTTGAAACAAACGTTAACCTCTCCTCTCTTCATTCATCACTCCACGCACAGCCCGCACGTGATTACAGCTGTAATGGAAGCGATCGAAGGCCTCCGCGTGGCGCTTGGCCCTGCCGTGATCCTGCAGTATGTGATGCAGGGCCTGTTCCACCCAGCGCGCAAAGTGCGCGAGATATACTGGAAGATCTATAACGCCATGTACATTGGGGCGCAGGACGCACTCGTGGCCTTCTATCCGAGGATCGAGGATGACGAGCGCAACAACTATCAGCGGTACGAGTTGGATTATTTCTTGTAAACGGACGTATGAGTGACGAAAGAGGGAACTTCCAGGCGGATAATACTGTTATTGTAGTTTTTTTTTTTTTTAGTAGTGTGATGGACCAACGATTTGCGGTCTTTTCTTATAGCTGCGTTTTCTCCTGTTCAGAAAGTTACATAATATAAAAAAATAAATATATTCGAGCAAAATTAAATGGAGAGATCAGAGGTTTGTCACCCGACACTTTCTTTGACAAAGGAAGACTCGCAGTCTGACCATGCAAGAGCCCAGGTCCCAGTTCCGCAGAGATACAAAAAAAAAAAAAAAAAAAAAAAAAAAAAAAAAGTGGCCCCAGATTCCACGGTTTACTTCTGTCTATCAAGGATCGGATGTCCATCTGCAGGGCCGATATTATTTTGCGATTGACGTTCAGACTACAACTGAACCCAAGGCGCTTTCGATCCATTTAAAAATATCCGATTATGATATTGTTTATTTAGTATATTTTTACATGTCATAGAAGTCTTTTTTGCCTATACCCAAATGCCGGAGCCGCCGCCGCAGCAAGCTCCAGACGAGCGACGAGGGTGCTTCCAGAATGGGGCAAGGTGGACTCCAAGACGACCGAGACGTGCACAAGCAGTTGTCTTTTTCTCGCGTTGGGTGCACGGAGGTCCAAAGAGTGGGAGACGCGGGATGTTTGGCGAGCAAAAAAAAAAAAAATTCCAGATGGTGGATACAACTGAATTCGTCTGTTGGGCTCGGCGCAGTTGTAAGTATTACAATCTAGTTATGTGGATAAATTTACCCTCTGATTGTCAATAATTGTTGAAATACTAGGCCGAACTATCAAAGTTTGCGCACTGGCTGCTGCTGGGGCCTATTTTCATTTTGGTCCTGATAATTTTTTTTTTTTTTTTTTTTTTTTTTTTTTTTTTTTTTTTTTTTTTTTTTTTTTTTTTTTTTTTTTTTTTTTTTTTTGGAATCTGGTTCACGTATAGCTCGAACTTATGTAACTTTACAATTTCAGACCACAAATGCAAAGCGTGCAAAACGGATCCCCGATGCCGGGAATATGTGTCAACAGATAAGAATGCATGCGGACAGGGCGCGGAGCTTGCCGAAACGCAAAAAAGGAAAAAAAGTCAGCAATCCAGCAACAGAAAATCGGACGTTTCGTCAGCTTGCAGCAGCCCAGATGAAGGCCCAACGGAACGATGAATCTCAAACTTGAATATAAGTTTACGTCTGTCACGCAGCAGGACGAAAATGGGTATCTTTATCTCTCCCTCTCTCCCTCTCTTTTGTCATCTCTTGCTGATATTATTATCTAGAGGCTGTTGGACAATACTGCCCAATGTAGTATATAGTATCCCAGAGTATCGAAAAAAGTCTACCCAAAGGCTGGATAACATACAGGATAAGTTCCATTCTGATTAGCATATTTTTTTTTTTTTGGTGCATTCTATAAGCTCAAGTGCAACAAAATCGTAAATATTTGGAAGCCTGTAGCAAACACGTGTTCTTAGTGCAACCCGCTTTTTCAGAACTGTTCATGTACAGCATGAATAAAAATAGCGTTGTTCAGTTCGCATTCGTCGGTTTTTACGAGCCTTTGAGCAAGAGCGAAACCAGATTCGAAAAAAAAAAAAGTTTGAATATACGATAGAACTTCGAGGTCTACAGTCCCAAGCCCACGTCGTGATCTAGGCTGTCCAACCGTCAGTAACCATCCAACCCGTCGCCCACTCAAATGGGATTGCACTTTTCATCTTCTCACGGGGTTTCCATCGTCTCTTCGGTTGCATAACTCTTTTTTTTGGACAATCAATAAATGAAAAAAAAAAAAACTAGTTCCGCGGACTGAAATACAGGCACGTGATTAACGCGAAAGTTATCCATAACAAAAGAATATGTCAAACTCCCGGTATATACCCGCCACTTCCGACCTTCTTCCATGAGGACGGCGAACTCGACCTCGGCACGCTTAAGACACACATCCACTGGATCGCCGGAACGGCTTGCGTGGGGTTAGTTATCATGGGGTCCAACGGTGAAGGTGAGGGAAGGTTTCTATCTTCTAGTGGTTGTTACGCTGAGCACTCGTGTTGAACTGCTAATGACTAACGTGTATCGTATGTAAACAAAAGCCGTCCACCTCACCGATTCAGAGCGCACGGCGGTCCTGCTCGCGGCCAAATCCGCCGCTCAGACCTCGCGCAACCCATCGCTAGTCCTCGTCGCGCACAATCGACGCGCGCGACTATCCAAAATTGTATCAGCGCCTCCGCAGACGGCGCCTTGTCCTTCCACCGAGCTACTACAAATTCGCGCATGGACACCACGGCGCTGTACGAGCATTATCGCGCCATTGCGCAGGGGTCGCCGATCCCTATCGTGGTGTATAACATGCCTGCCGTGGGGGGTTGGACTTAGATGCGGGTCTAATCATCCGGCTAGCGAGGGAATGCCGAATATTGTGGGTTGCAAGGATACATGGCGAAGATGGCGAGGCTGGTGGAGGAGACGAGGGATCGCGAGTGTGGTGGGGTGTTTAAGGTGTTCGCAGGGAGCGCGAGTTTCTTATCGCCGAGCCTGGCAGTCAGGGCGGTAAGCGGTTGCGTTTTTGAATTATTCTCCCCACCGCCGTCTTCCTCGAACACGCTTTCCTCCCTAACACCGCCATCCCCCCGACCTCTTCTCTTCCAGGTCGGCACCGTCGCCGGTCTAGCTAACGTCCTCCCCCAAGCAGTGTGTCGCGTGCAAACGCTTTTCCACCAGGGCAAGCACGAAGAGGCGCGTCGGCTGCAGGCTGCACTGGTCCAGCCCAACGCTGCGGTGACGACGTCGTACAGCGTTGCCGGACTCTAGGTGGCGCTTGCCAGCGTGAGAGGTTACGGCGGGCCGCCGAGGATGCCGATGAGGCCGCTCGAGGAGATGGAGAGATCGAAGGTGGAGGCGCTGTTTGTGTCCGCGGCGAAGTTGGAGTAATGGGGTGACGTTACCAATGAATAAAAATGCAGGCCGAATTTGTGAGAGGTACAGGTGGGGTTGGTAGTGTGTATCAGATGTCATGGAAAAAAAACTTCCTAGGTTCGTGTTCGTAAAATGTTACTGGTCAAACCAACCGACCATACGAATTCACCTGGCTCGTAAATAATTACGCTCCGGACATCCTTGGGAAATTACCCTTTCGAGAACCTTCATGGTCACCCATCATGAACTCCCACAAATTACATTGCCCATACCTCTTTCCCAATAAAAACCACAAGTGAAAACATACACCACGGCCATAATCACATACACACACACACACACACACACACACACAACCAATCATCACCGACACACATAACTGCCATTCAGCAAAGAAAGATCCTTTCTTCTTTTCTACAACGTTAACGAAACGAGTCTGGCAGCACTGTTAATTGTCTCTTCACTCGTCGTCGCTCGACAGCAGGCTCGCGAGGGATAAACATCGGATTTAGGGATGTGGAGGATCGATCTGGGCGGATTTAAGGTAAGTAGTGGGAGGGAGGGTCTACAGGTTGAAGTTGGACGGGTTGATGCCCTCCTCGCGCTGGGTGTCCCACTTGCTGATCTGAAGTGTGGAAGGAAAGGAGGAGGGGGGGTTGGTGAACGTTTGTGTGAATAATGAGATGGGGATTGATGTGCATATTGGGGAGTATCTATATGCGCTAAAGCTCGTAACGGGAATTCGTGGCCATTCCCACCCAATACTCGTCCCCAAACAAGATTTCGCTCAGGTGAATCGCGCGCGTATAATTCGGGCGCTCGTAACCCCATTTGTTCCATCATTATTATACAATGGATCGCCCGTCAAAAAATAAAAAAGCTTACCCATTCGTTAGGGCACAGGCTGTGGTAGGCCCTCCAGAACTGCTTGCATGCGGGGAAGTCGTCGCCACGGGCCTGGATGCACTTATGATAATCAATGTAGTTTTGCCAGCAGTGCTTGGTCTGAGAATGAAAGTTTAAATGAAGAAAATTAAAACATAGAAGACGGATTTTTTACTTTTATTTTGATTCTCCTTTTACTTTTTTCTCCGCATTGAAAAATATGGAAAAGTTGACTAGTATATTGCGATCGTTATGAAAGCAAGTTCATACCTGGTTTGTGTTGGGGAAGCTGTGTGGACCGTTTAAGAATGTGGAAAGGGCGGGTGGAGGGTGGGCGGGGAAACGAGAATGCAAGAAGGAAACAAGTGTGAGCGTAAAGACCTCGTAGGGAGATGGGAAGCCCGCACCTAGAGCGTATTAATGGCTACATCAACGTGACAAAAAGGCGGTTTCGTTTCGTGGTCACGTCCCGTTCAAAAAATAAAACATACCGAGCGTCGAAGCCAGCTGTATGCGTGAAAGAGCGAGGGGATGGAGCAAGCGCCGAAGCTAGTATCAGCTTTGGTCTACCAGTTGACGGACACGCGAATTATGCGGGGAGGGAGGGGCTTGGGAACAAGCGACTGAGCGGCGTGGCAGAAATGTTACCTGTGACCAGTTTGACGGTGACGGGACCGGAATCGCTGTCAGAGTCAGACATTGTTGGGAAGCGAAGTGGGGAGGGTTGGTATGGGGAGAGTGGTGGTGTTTACTTCTACAGAAGCAATATCATACGACTTGGTTTGTTTATCGTACCCTTGCCATTATTCCGCGAATGTCGATTGGCTGGGGCTGTTTGCGTCATCCCGTTGCGTGTCACCTGATGATGGCGTGTCTAGCAACATATCGGAAGAGATGCTCAAAATATCCCGCAGGTCTCATTTGCTGAATAATTTCGAGCTCTGGCTGACCACATTGCCCACCTGAGGGTACACGCCTCTGAAACTCGTTTAATAGGAGTGAGAAAATAAACGCGACCTGAAATTTTGCGATAATAGCGATTCAACAATAGGAAACACTTTTTGTAACACGTATGACGCTCAGCGGCTCTGAAGACATAATTAAATACATACAGAATAAGTCAGAAGTCATATCATACAAAATACAGAGGTTTTGGTCTCGCGATTGGCGAAAAGTAGCATAAATAGAATGTTTATCCCATTATATATAATCCCACATCCCCCTCACAAGTTCACCCTCTTTACCTTTAGCTTCCGACTCACGCCCTCCCGCCACCTGACCTCCAAGCTCCTCGCCGCCGGGAACTTCCTCATGACCATCTTCACACCTTCAGGTTGCACCAAGCTCCGTTCATCTTTTAACCCCTTCACCTCCGTTACGGGCTTGATATCGCCCTCGAGTTTCCCTCTCGCCAGCACAACCCTCTCGACGCCGGGGAACCTGATGAACTCCCCGTCCTCCCTCAAGAGCACATCCAGGTATACGAACGGGAACGTGCGGAACCCGCCTGGGTGCCTCCTCCATCGTGCATCTAACTCCAATTCTTTCAGCCCGGGAAATGCGGTCGCGAAAAGTTGATATACGGTGTCGTACCTGGTCAGCGAGAATTCCTCACCCTCGGATACTGAAAAATCCGCTAGCCTCAACGACTGCAGGTTGGGGTACACGGCAGTCGGGGGGAGGACGAACGGCCCCGCGAGTGGTGCGACGTGGAAGCAATACGGGTACCCGAATGGATTCTCCGGTCTGTCAGCCTGTGGAACCTCCTCGGGAGCGAGCCGCTCGCCAGTCAGCAGCTCGCGTACGGTGAGCCTATCCAGTGGCCAGTCGACGCGCAGCGTCTCAAGCGCAGGCAGGAACGGGTGCAGTAGGGCGAGCTTTCGCTGGATCGCGGGTGTCTCTTCCGTCACGGTTGCCAAACACTCGTCAGTCGCGTCCCGGAATGAAAGCGTCACCTCCGTCAACCTCCCGGGGGTAGCTCCCGCGCAAAGTGTCTCGACCACCTCGGCCTGCCACGCGACGCCGGCTTCGAACTCGAACTTCCTTAACCCGGGCGCGACATACGCCAGCACGGTCATGAATGCGTTCTTGATCTTTTCGTTGTCCCAGCATGCAGGCCACAGGTCCTCCTCCTCTGGCAGACCGGCGTAGAACGTCAAGGACGTGGTCACGCCGCGCGGGAGGCGGCCAGATCTGACGTGGTTGGCGACGGCAGCGAGAGTCTCGTGGTCGCAATTCCAAGCACGGGCCTGCCTCACGTCGCGGGGTTTTGTGGGGACAGACATGGGGAGGTTTATGGATCGCCAGACGGAGACGCCGAAGGCAAGCTGGCGCCAGGAGCGGCAGACGCGGGCGAGGGCGAGGGTGTCGGCGGTGCTGGTTGCGGCGACGTGCTCGAAGATACGGAGAACCACGTCGGCAGTTTCGGGGAAGATGCCTTTGCGGTGGATGCTGATGCCGCTGAGGCGGCGGAGGATGGAGCGCGCCATTTGCGTTGGCGAGGTTGAGCGTTTCCCGTCAGCCATCGATTATATGCGTATATGTATTTGGAGAGGGGTTTGTGGTGATTGTTGCTGGTGTGGGTTTACGGCGTAAATCCTTTTGCTAGGTCGTCTCGTGAGCAGCACCCGACGTTTTTGGAACGACAGAAGAAAGGCCGAATTTTCCAAAGAATTTACGCTACTGCGCGTGGGGGCAACGCTCGCACGGTCCTCTTCCTTCTTTATAAGCAGCACAGCGCCCCCGTCCTAAAAATGGCAACCTCATTAGATAAGCCGCCGTGTACGAAACTCATGTTCGCTTGCTAACGTGACTCGATGACGGGATCTTCTGATGGAGAGATCCGGTGGGAACATCTCCCAGTATTTTGACAATCTGACTTTACTAATTCATTGGCACAAGGGGAAATTTACGCCTCTTCTGACCCGAAATGCGCCCCATCTTGCCATATCCGCTCGCGTCCAAATCCGGCGCCTCCGACCAACAACCCAAATCGAACTCCAAGTGTACACGTGGATCGTTCATGGACGAAACGGTGTGGCCGCTGCCTGTTTCGGCAATCACGGAATATTGCCATGCCAGATGGACTCGCATGTTTGCATATGAAAAACAGAATTTCCAGCGCGGTTTGGACGGATTGGGCACGACGCCCTCAAACGGATGAAACCGTCTTCATAGAGGAAATTTATAGATGCGTTGGGGATTTGGCTGAATAGTGTTGTTGGTGTAGGGTTCAAGGGACACGCTCTCGGAATATGTCATACAGCCCTTATTGATAATGTTGAAGACAAGCGAAGGGGGTTCCCCCCCCTCGTTTTTTTTACCATTAAAGGAACACAATTGAGAGTTCCGAGGCCGGCTATTCCTACCCTACAACACGACTAGGTGCACATTATTCGCTAATGGGAAATTAACGACTGCCGTAGTACGAGACGCCCACCGGACATAGATCGCCGAATCTTGGGCTCTGTACAATCATTTGGAAAGTATATCATGCGGCCAATGATCGGAACATTGGTCACAAGGCTAGCTGTGCTTTGAAGGTTCACGGAAAATTTGGCCTTTTTCATTTGAGTGCAGATCGATGGGAGCTACGCATGCATTGTACATTCTAGACATGGTCTGATGACAGCGACGTCCTCCCGAAAAGCGTTTTAATTAATTGTTGCCAAGTTCGGACAATTGCGAGCCATGCGGCGGGTTCAAGAGGGCACGAGGGAAAATCGATAGTGATGGGAGAGGGGGGGGGGG
>RBNI01001599.1:0-21699 GCA_003990745.1 Jimgerdemannia flammicorona | reverse complement strand
TTTATAGTCTCTTCAGGTGCTTCCCACACTGTTGGCGCTAATGCGCCCAGCCCCCAATGAGAGTCGGGTTCTTCAATGCACATGGACTACCTCAGGACAAGTTCGATGTGCTCAGTTGGTTGATTGGTCCTGCTCTCGATATTCTTTTCATTTGTGAAACATAGCACATTCCGCTGCATCCCTCTCTGCTCATTCACATATCCTCTCCTCCGGCATCGTACAGGATCATGGGTCACCAGAATGGTGGGCTCGTGGTTTTGTGTCAAACCGTTTTGCCCCCCTTATTTCCGGGTCCTCTGCTGACCCCTTCCATATCTGGCTCATGTTCCAGGGCCTGGCTTTGGTCGGGGTATATGCCCCCCCTTCTCTTCCTATTGGTGGTTTCCATGATCTTGTATCTGGTCCCTTTTCGGGTAAGGCACTTTTGATCGGTGACATTAACACCTGTTTCGGTGCCTGCCTTGGTGATGTCACCTCTGGTCCTCGTGATCGGTTGGATGTCATCGATACCTCCTTGATGACGTGGTTATTGTAGCATCTGACCCCAGTGGCTGGTTCTATGTGCATTGACCACGCATTTGCCACCATGTCCCTCCATGCGTCCCTTACCTGCTCCACCCCTCCTGTCACTACCGACCACCCCTCCCTTCTCACTGTCTCCTTTCCCTTCTCCCCCTTGCCGGTTGCCACCTTGGCTGGCGTCCGCTTTTACTCTACGAAGTACCTGACTGATTCAGTCGTTCAAGCTCATCTTAGGGAATCAACAGATATCATTTACGATACTGTTGTCAGGTCCATCTACTCCATCCAGAACCATGTGGCTGGCTTTCGCTCTGTGGAAGATCGTCAGCTGTTCGTGGATTCTCTGGACGCCCTTTTGACCTCTGATCTACAGTCAGTTTGTGAGGACATTCTTGGCTCATATGATGCAAGAGAGATCAGGGCAGCGCAACTCCCCCAGCGGGACCTTCTTCGTAATGCATCATTGGTCTCTGATACTATTAATGGTTTTAAGCGAGCGTACCGCTCCACCCCCCTCGCCCCCCTCTAGTCTCACTCTCCTGCTGTCCCAGTGTTCGATGATGTGGTTTCATACTTTACCACTATCTTTGGCCAACCGTACATCTCTCTTCGCCTTGATGACTCTGAGGATGTCTTCCCTCACGGCATGGGTGCTCTTGGGCTGCAGGGTTGGTTTGACCAACCGGCAGTTTGGAGGACTATCCGCAGCTACTCCCTCTCGAAGGCCTGTGGGGCCGACTCCTTGCACGTCCGGATCCTTCGAGTGATGGCGGGTGAGGCTGACGCCCCCTGTAGCCTATCCAAAGCCCTGCCGTTTTTCTTCAAAATGTGCATAGTTTGGGAGCTCACTCCCCGTTGCTGGAATTCCGCCATCATCACCCTGATCCCTAAGAAGGAGGATTCACGGACGATTGATGGGTTTCGCCCTATCGCTCTGACTGAAATGTTTTGTAGACTCTTCGAGCGGTGCCTGGAAGGTTACGTCAAGAGCCGAAGTGGCCTGACAGAAATGTCATGCTGCCAAGGCGGCTTCTGGACCCGCTTCTCATCACTTTCTTATGTCTTGCTTTTGCACAAGACATGGGCCAAGGAGTGGGGCTGCCGGGTCTTTTTAGACCTCTGGCAGGCATATGATCGAGTCCCCCTCAAGCTTATTCTTTCTTACCTTGAGGCGCAAGGTGCTGATACAGCCCTCCTTAGCATTATTCGAAGCCTGTTCAACCATTGTTCTTACCAGGTAGTTGTTAATGGCCTCGTCACCCCTTTGGTCCCCACTGAGCATGGCCTTTTTCAGGGCTCTCTCCTCTCTCCTTGGCTCTTTGATATCTTTATCGACCCCCTCACCGCCTCCTTTGATGAACAGTTTAAGGAGTATGACTTTTCCCTTGGGCTTTTCTTTGCAGACAATATTGCCCTCACCCACCGCACTACTGCGGAGGGCCAGAGGATAATTGACTTCTACGAAGATTGGCTTCTGGTGAATGGCATAGAACTCAACCCCAAGAAGTGCGATTATGTTGGCCCTGCTGACTGTACTGTGCAGATTGGGGGTGTGCCCTGCCCACGACCCCTCTCTTATGTTTACCTGAGCATGCCGTACACCAACAAAGGGTTTGACTTTGTCAACCTTGCATTGCAGAATGCGGTGAAGATGGAATGAACTCTTGGGTTCTGCTGCACTCGGGGTCCTCTCTGGTCGCCAATGGTCAAGCTGGCTATCGTACGAACTTTCTTCAGGCCTCAGCTGGAGTATGGCCTCCCCCTTCTATGAGCCTCCTGTCCCACTACTACTACAGGGCTTCAGGTGTTGAAGCGTCCTGAGCAGATTTTTGATGATGCTGTTGCTTGGGCGGTCAGATTTTCTGGCTGACCCTTGCTTGGCAGCTTGATTCTCGGCCTCTCCTCCTTCCTTCGTCATACGTCAGACCTCTGCTGCATGTTCCAAGCCCATCTGGATTGATGTAGCAAGTCTGGCAACAACCCCATCGGCCCCCTCAGTGAGTGTTTTGTCACGCATCTCCCGGGTTCTATTATTGACAAGTTCCGGCGTTGGACCTCTTGGCTTGACTTCCTCGACTGGTACTGGGACCTTCGTCCCCAGGTCCATAAGGCTCACTCGCTCTGCTCCTTTCTCCAGTCATTTCTTCAGGATCAGCTGCTGCAAGAATGGGCCTCCTCCTCCCAGATGCTTGTTCAGTATATCACCCCAAAGGCTGCTTGTGGTCACGGGGCGCTGACCATGTCCTTTCCTTTCCCCCCCAGCTTGTGCGTTCTGCACTCACCTGGCGCTATGGCTATTTTGGCCTACCCCACCCATGCCTCTGTGGAGACCGGTTTTATCGTGACTATCTCCTCAGGTACGGTCTTCTCGATGGCTCCTACTCTGCTTCTGAGGTTCTTCCGACTGAGATGATCAGCTCAATTAGTTTACCAGTGACGAATGGCAGGAGAAGCTTCACACCTACACTTCATGAGACTGCTTACCACGCTATAGATGCCATGTTTAATTCTGGTGGCCATCTCACAGTCGGGTTCTGCCTGATCGAGATTACGAAGATGCTTGAGTGATCGAGCGATTGCACGTTTTCTTTATTTCTTTCTTCCCCTCATTGGCCCAGTTGGTTTCTTGTTGTTGAGAGTGTATTGAGTTATTTATCTCATGTTAGTCATTTGGTGTTTGGTTGTCAATATGGTTCCTATAGTTGGCGCCGGGTGAATATGTATTATATCTTAGCCTCTCCTTTCTTGCTTTCACATTTATTATCTTTACGGCTGTGACAAAATGGTTTTATCTAGCCCATCCATAGAGTAGTCACCTCTCTGGTCTTTGTCTTGTACTTCCTAGCTAGTTGTTTACTTCGCTGGCCTTGTTTTGCTTTTCTCATCTTAGGAGTCTTTGTTTTTGTTGCTCCGATATACCTTGTCTTCTCTACAATGAATAAACTCTACCTTGAAGCCTAACCCTAACCCCTAACCCCTAACCCCTAACCCTAACCAAAGCCACTCACATGATTTCCCCTTTTGGCTAGACTCGGCTTTACGGCCCGAAGCTATTCCAAATTAAGAAAGCAGTCACTTTGATATGCTAAGCCTCCCATTGGATATAAATGCCCCCTTCCCTATTATTTTTTTTTTGTATAAACAAAGGTCATGTGACTTGCATTTCACAATTTCACAAATATAAACATACACACCTTCACCTTATCCGGCAATGTCGGCCACCTCTTCCATCATCAGCGATGACAGCAATGCCACCCATCTCTTTGCGTACTTCGGCACCTCTCTCCGCTGCGCTGAATGTCGCAGCATTGGTCTTCTTTCCCTTGGCTTCGGCAAGGGTAGTCTTACGGTAATATGTAGGTCATGGATGCATGACCAATCTCATTGTATTTATCTTCTCTGTGCGATGCGGAAGATGATGAGGAGATTGCGATCTCTTCCGATTCAGACTATGATGCCAAGAACTCACTCATCTCTCCCATGCCCACGCCCCTCAATCGGAACAAGCACGGTCACCCAAACACTAGTTTGGGAATGACCCTGATGGTCAGTCGAGCGGCCCCTCAGCCAACCCCGATTTGGTCTCGGAGATGGCCACGATGGGAAAGCAGATCTCGAATCTGCTGATTCAGGTGGCCGATCTGGCCAAAATCTATACCCAGCTGATGGCATAGCTTGCTGCACGATCTGCGCCCACTGCCCCCCTGTCATCTGGTGCTCCTTCAGGAAGAACCCCCGCCACCCCTTCCACATCCACTCCTCCCAAGTCCTCGGGCCCCCCTCCTACTGGCCCTGCCACGAACACGTGGTCGAAGGCCCAGAAGAGAGCAGACAAGTGGGCCGCTAAAGCTGCCATATCACAGTCTGGTATGCCACCAAAGGAGGCAACTCCCATGGTTGCACCTCTGGCTACTAAAGCCACGCCCCCTAAAAAGGGCAAGGCTAAGGTTCCGGGACTAGTGCCCCAGGTTACTGCAGGACCCAGTGCCGCCGGTCCGTCTTTGTCCCCTGCTTCGGCCCCTGCTCTCCCCAAATCGTATGCCACCACTTCCAAGAAGGTTTCTATTAAAGATAGGACCCAGGCCTACCCCAAGCCAGAGAGAGCTGCTGCTGCTGCCACCCTCTCATGCATGACCCGCAAGCTGACCTCTCATTTGTCACCGACTGAGAAGGGCACTTGGCTGCAGTACATGTACGTCGATGGATTTGCCCATCTTAAGATCAGGCAGATTCGGAAGAACCTGTACAATGTCCATGTGATGTTGTCAAAGATCCTCAATATGTCGTATGTCTTGGCATCGACTATCGAATTCCTGCTCTGCCCTATTATGTCATGGCATTCTAAAAGAAGATGAAGGTACTCGGGTTCTCAGTGCTGTCAGCCTGGGACCCCACGCTCCCACGCAACAAGAACGCTATGGAGGCCATGAAGGCACGAGTCCTCCAATCCTTCTATGCCTGGGTCCGGTAGTTGGCTGGTGATGCCACTGCGAAGAGGCCTGAGGTGCAGACCTTCTACAGAGCTTGGCCTATGGAACTCGGCCTTACTCTCTCCTCCTTTGCCTCCTCATCAGCCGGCCAGCCCTGCTTTGAAGGCGAGTGGTACTGTGGCTATGACTGGGGATATGGTGATGAATTTGGAAGCTGAGGCTTCCTCTTCAGGTGCTTCCCATGCTGTTGGCGCTAATACGCCCAGCCAACAATGAGAGTCGGGTTCCTTAATGCACATAGACTACCCCAGGACAAGTTCAATGTGCTTAGTCAGTTAATTGGTCCTGCCCTTGACATTCTTTTCATATGTAAAATGTGGCACATTCTGCTGTATCCCTCTCCACTCATTCACATATCCTCCCCTCTGGCATCGCACAAGATCGTGGGCCACCAGAATGGTGGGCTCGTGGTCCTTATATCAAACCATTTCGCTCCTCTCATTTCTGGGTCCTCTGCCGACTCCTTCTATATCCGGCTCACATTCCAGGGCCTGACATTGGTCAGGGTTTATGCCCCTCCCTCTCTTCCCATTGGTGGCTTCCAAGATCTTATGTCCAGTCCCTTTCCAGGTAAGGCACTTTTGATCAGTGACATTAATACCTGCTTTGGTGCTCGCCTTGGTGACATCAACTCTAGTCCTCGTGATCGGATAGACATTGTTGATATCTCTCTGATGATGTGGTCATTGAATCACTTGACTCCGGTGACTGGTTTTACATGCGTTGATCACGTGTTCGCCACTACGTCCCTCCACATATCCCTCACCTGCTCCACCCCTCCTGTCGCTACTGATCATCCCTCCCTCCTCACCATCTCCTTTCCCTTCTCTCCCTTGCCAGTTGCTGCCTTGGCTGGCATCTGCTATTACTCTGCAAAATATCTGACCAACCCAGTCGTTCAAGCTCATCTTTGGGAATCTGCAGGTATTGTTTGCGATACTGTAGTCAGGTCCATTTACTTTGTCCAGAACCATGTGTCTGGCTTTCATTCTGTGGAAGATCGCCAGCAGTTCGTGGATTCCCTGGACGCTCTTTTGACATCTGGTCTACAGTCAGTCTGTGAGGATATTCTTTGCTCGTATGACGCAAGAGAGATCAGAGCATCGCCACTCCCCCAGCGGGACCTTCTTCGCAGTGCATCATCGGTCTCTGATGCCATTTGCAGGTTCAAGCATGCATACCACTCCACTCCACTCGCCCCCCTCCAATCTCGCTCCCCCGCTGTCCCAGTGTTTGATGACATGGTTGCTTATTTTACCACTATCTTTGGCCAGCCAGACGCCTCTCTCTGCCTCGATGACTCTGAGGATGTCTTCCCCCTTGGCATGGGTGCTCTTGGGCTGTAGGGTTGGATTGACCAGCTGGCAGTTTGGAGGGCTATCTGCAGCTACCCCCTCTCGAAGGCTTGTGGGGCCAACTCCATGCACATCCAGATCCTTTGGGTGATGGCAGGCAAGGTCAACACCCCCTGTAGCCTTTCCAAAGCCTTGTTCTTCTTCTTCTAGATGTGCGTAGTCTGGGGGCTCACTCTCCGCTGCTGGAACTCTGCCATTATCACCCTAATCCCCAAGAAGGAGGATTCGCAGATGATTGATGGATTTCGCCCAATCACTCCTACTGAAATGTTTCATAGACTCTTCAAGCGGTGTTTGGAAGGTTACGTCAAGAGCCGAAGTGGTCTGACAGAAATATCATGTTGCCAAGGTGGCTTCCGAACCTGCTTCTTGTCCCTTTCCCATGTCTTGCTTTTGCATGAGACGTGGACCAAGAGATGGGGCCACTGTGTCTTCCTTGACCTCCGGCAGACATATGATTGAGTGCCTCTCAAGCTTATTCTCTCACGTCTTGAGGCGCAAGGAGCTGATGCAGCCCTCCTTAGCATTATCTGAAGCCTGTTCAATCACTGTTCTTATGAGGTGGTTGTCAATGGCCTCATCATCCCTTCGGTCCCCACTGAGCGTGGCCTCTTTCAGAGCTCTCTCCTCTCCACCTGGCTCTTTGATGTCTTTATCGATCCCCTCGCCACCTCTTTTGATGAACAGTTTAAGGAGTACAACTTTCTCCTTGGGCTCTTCTTTGTGGATGATATCGCCCTTACTCCCCGCACTGCTGCGGAGGGTCAAAGGATGATTGATTTCTGCGAAGATTGGCTTCTGGTGAATGGCATGGAACTCAACCCCAAGAAGTGCAGTTATGTTGACCCTGCCGACTGTACTGTGCGGATTGGGGGTGAGCCCTGCCCGCGACCCCCCTCTTACGTATACCTGGGTTTGCCGTACACCAACAAAGGGTTTGACTTTGTTGACCTTATGTTGCAGAATCTGGCAAAGGCAGAACATACTCTTGGTTTCTACCATGCTCGTGGTCCCCTCTGGTTGCCAATGGTCAAGCTGGCCATCATACACACTTTCATCAGGCCTCAGCTAGAGTATGGCCTCCCCCTTCTTTGAGCTTCCTGTCCGGCTACTACCACAGGGCTTCAGATATTGAAGCATCCTGAACAGGTCTTTGGCTGTCCCCTGCTTGGCAGTTCGATTCTCAGCCTCCCTTCCTTCCTTCGTCATACATCGGACCCCTACTGCATGTTCCAAGCCTATCTGGATTGATGTAGCAAGTCTGGCAACAACCCCATCGGCCCCCTTAGCGAGCATTTTGTCGCATGTTCCCTGGGTTCTATCATTGACAAGTTCCGGCGTTAGACCTCCTGGCTTGACTTTCTCAACTAGTACTGAGACCTTCATCCCCAGGTCTGCAAGGCTCACTCGCTCCACTCCTTCCTCCAGTTGTTCCTTCGAGACCAGCTGTTGCAGGAATGGGCTTCCTCCTCTCAGGCGCTCATTCGGTATATCACCCCCAAAGGCCACTTGCGGTTAAGGGGCGCTGACCACATCCTCTCCTTCCCTCCCCGGCTTGTGCATTCTGTGCTTGCCTGGTGTTACAGCTACTTTGGCCAACCCCGCCCCTGCCCCTGTGGAGATAGGTTTTATCATGGCCATCTTCTCAGGTATGGTCTTCTCGACGGTTCTTACTCCACGTTCTGAGGTTCTTCTGATTGAGATGATCAACTTAATTGGTTTACCAATGACGAATGGCAGGAGGAACTTCGCGCCTACCCTCTTCATGCTCTTTACGAGACTGCATACCACGCCATAGATGCCATGTGTAATTCTGGTGGCCATCTTGTGGTCAAATTCTGTCTGACCGAGATTACGAAGATGCTTGGGTGATCGAGCGATCACACATTTTCTTTATTTCTTTTTCTCCCCTCGTTGGCCTGGTTGATTCCTCTTGTTGTTGAGAGTGCATTGAGTTATTCATCTCATGTTAGTCACTTGGTGTTTAGTTGTCGATTCAGTTCCTGTAGTTGGCACCAAGCGGACATGTATTATATCTTAGCCCTTCTTTTCTTTGCTTTTCGCATTTATTATCTCTACAGCCATAACAAAATGGTTTTATCCAGCCCATCCATAGGGTGGTCATCTCTCTGGCCTTTGTTTTGTACTTCTTAGCTATTTGTTTACTTCGCTGGCCTTGTTTTGCTTCTCTTATCTTAGGAGTCTTTGTCTTTTATTGCTCCGATGTACCTTGTCTTTTCTACAATGAATAAATTCTATCTTAAAGCCTAACCCTAACCCTACCCACTCACGTTATTTCCCATTTGGTGGACTCGGCTTTATGACCCGAAGCTATTCCATATTAAGAAAGCATTCACTTTGATTAGCTAAGCCTCTTATCAGTATAAATACCCCCTTCTTTAATATTTTTTTGTTGCACAAAAAAGGTTATGTGACCTGCATTTCACAATTTCACAAATACAAACAAACACACCTCTGCCTATTTTGGCAATATCAGCCTCCTCCTCTATCATTGGTGATGATGGCAATGCCACCCATCTCTTTACGTGTTTCGGCGTCTCCCTTCACTATGCTGAATGCCGCAGTATCAGTTTTCTTTCTCTTGGCTTCAACGAGGGTATCCTTATGGTGATGTGCAGGTCATGCAAGGATGCATAAGTGATATCGACGTATTTATCTTTCCTATGTGATGTGGAAGATGATGAGGAGATTGCAATCTCTTCCAATTCGGACCATGATGCCCAGCACCCACCCATCTCTCTCATGCCCCCACCCCTCAATCAGAATAAGCGCGGTCACCCGAATACTAGTTTGGGCATGACCCCGACTGCCGGCTGAGCAGACCCCTCTGCCAACACCAATTTGGTCACTGAGATGGCTGCCACTGCTAAGAAGGTCTCTATCAAGGATAGGACCCAGGCCTACCCTGAGCCGGAGAGAGCTGCTGCTGCTGCTGCCCTCTCGTGCATGACTCACAAGCCGACCTCTTATCTTTCACCAACTGAGAAGGGTGCCCAGCTACAGCGCATTAATGTCGATGGATTTGCCCATTTTAAGATCGGACAGATTCGGAAGAACTTGTACAACGTCCATATGATGTTGTCAAAAGTTCTCAACATGTCATATCTTGACATCAACCATCGAATTTCTTCTCCACCCTGATTATGTCCCAGCATTTCAAAAGAAGATGAAGGCACTCGGGTTCTCAGTGCTGATGGCCTGGGACCCCACGCTCCCACACAACAAGAATGCCATGGAGGCCATGAAGACGTGGGTACTCCAATCCTTCTATGCTCGGGTCCAGCAGTTGGCTGGCGATACCACTGCAAAGAGGCCTAAGGTGCAGACCTTCTACAGAGCTTGGGCCGCGGAACTTGGCCTCACTCTCCCCTTTTTTGCCTCCCCATCGGCCGGCCCTACTTCGAAGGTGTGTGGTACTGTAGCTATGACTGGTAAGATGGGAATGGATTTAGAAGCCGAGACTTCCTCTTCAGGTGCTTCCCACGCTATTGGCACTAATGCACCTGGCCCACAATGAGAGTCGGGTTCCTCAATGTACACAGACTACCCCAGGACAAGTTTGATATACTCAGTCAGTTGATTGGTCCTGCCCTCAACATTCTTTTTATATATGAAATGTGGCACATTCCGCTGCATCCCTCTCCACTCATTCACATGTCCTCCCCTCTGGTATCACACAGGATTGTGGGTCACCAGAATGGTGGGCTCATGGTCCTTGTATCAAACTGATTTGCTCTTCTTATCTCTGGGTCCTCCGCTGACCCCTTCTATATCCAGCTCATATTCCAGGGCCTGACTTGGTTGGGGTTTATGCCCCCCCTTCTCTTCCTATTGGTGGCTTCCATGATCTTATGTCTGGTCCCTTTCTGGGTAAGACGCTTCGGATTAGTGACATCAACACCTGTTTCGATGCCCGCCTTGGTGACATCAACTCTGGTCCTCGTGATTGGATGGATGTCGTCGATACCTCGTTAATAACATGATTGTTGAATCACTTGACCCCAGTGGCTGGTTCTACATACATTGATCATGCATTTGCCACCATGTCCCTCCACGTGTCCCTCACCTGCTCCACCCCTCCTGTCATTACCAACTACCTCTCCCTTCTCACTGTCTCCTTTCCCTTCTCCCCCTCACCAGTTGCCACCTTGGCTGACATCCATCATTACTCTGCGAAATACCTGACCAATCTGGTCATTCAAGCTCACCTTCGGGAATCAGCAGATATTGTTTGTGATACTGTTATTAGGTCCATCTACTCTATCCAAGACCATGTGGCCAGCTTTCATTCTGTGGAAGATTGCCAGTAGTTCGTGAATTCTCTGGATACCCTTTTGACCTCTGGTCTGCAGTTGGTTTGTGAGGACATTCTTAGCTCATATGATGCAAGAGAGATCAGGGCAATGCTGCTCCCTCAGTGGGACCTCCTTCACAGTACATCTTCGGTCTCTGATGCCATTCGTGAGTTCAAGCAGGTATATTGCTCCACCCCCCTCACACCCCTCCAATCTCGCTCTACTGCTATCCTGGTGTTCAATGATGTGGTTGCTTATTTTACCACTATCTTTGGACAACCGGACACCTCTCTTTGACTCGATGACTCTGAGAATGTCTTCCCCCTTGGCATGGGTGCTCTTGGGCTGCAGAGTTGGTTTGACCAACTGGCGGTTTGCAGGGCTATCCACAGCTACCCCCTCTCGAAGGCTTGTGGGGCCAATTCTCTGCATGTCCGGATCCTTCGACTAATGGTGGGTGAGATTGATGCCACCTGTAGCCTCTCCAAAGCCTTGTCCTTCTTTTTCCAGATGTGTGTGGTCTGGGGGCTCACTCTCTACTGCTGGAATTCCGCAATCATCACCCCGATCCCTAAGAAGGAGGATTCGCAGATGATTGATGGATTTTGCCCTATCGCTCTGACTGAAATGTTTCATAGACTCTTTGAGTGGTGCTTGGAAGGTTACATCAAGAGCCAAAGTGGCCTGACAGAAATGTCGCGCTGCTAAGGTGGCTTCCGAACCCACTTCTCATCCCTCTCCCATGTCTTGCTTTTGCATGAGACGTGTGCCAAGAGATGGGGCCGCCGTGTCTTTCTTGACCTCTGGCAGGCATATGATCGAGTCCCCCTCAAGCTTATTCTTTCCCGTCTTAAGATGCGAGGTACTGATGTAGCCCTCCTTAGCATTATCCGAAGCCTGTTCAATCACTGTTCTTATCAAGTAGTTGTTAATGGCCTCATTACCCCTCCAGTCCCCACTGAGCGTGGCCTTTTTCAGGGCTCTCTTCTCTCCCCCTGGCTCTTTGATGTCTTTATCGACCCTCTTGCCACCTCCTTTGATGAACAATTTAAGGAGTACGACTTTTCCCTCGGGCTCTTCTTTGCTGATGACATTGCCCTTACCCCCCACACTGCCATGGAAGGGCAAAGGATAGTTGACTTTTGTGAAGATTGGCTTCTAGTGAATGGTATGGAGCTCAATCTCAAGAAGTGTGGTTATGTTGGCCATGCTGACTGTTCTGTGCAGATTAGAGGTGAACCCTGCCCACGACCCCCCTCTTATGTGTATCTGGGTGTGCTGTACACTAACAAAGAGTTTGACTTTGTCGAACTCATGTTGCAGAATGCAGCGAAGGCAGAGCAAACTCTTGGATTCTGCTATGCCCGTAGTCCCCTCTGGTCACTAATGGTCAAGCTGGCTATTGTATGGACATTCATTAGGCCACAGCTGAAGTATGGCCTTCCCCTTCTACAAGCCTCCTGCCCAGCTACTACCATGGGGCTTCAGATGTTGAAGCATCCCGAGCAGGTCTTTGATGATACTGTTGCTTGGGTGGTCGGGTTTTCTGGCCATCCCTTGCTAGGCAGCTTGATTCTTGGCCTCTCTTCTTTCCTTCATCATATGTCGGACCTCTGCTATATGTTCTAAGCCCACCTGGATTAGTGTAGCAAGTCTGGCAACAACCTTATCGGCCCCCTTAGCAAGCACTTTGTCATGCATCTCCCGGGTTCTATCATTGGCAGGTTTTGGCATTAGACCTCTTGGCTTGACTCCTCGACTGGTACTGGGACCTTCATCCCCATGTCCGCAAGATATGCTCGCTCTGCTCCTTCCTCCAATCCTTTCTTCAGATCAGTTGCTACAGGAATGGGCCTCCTCCTCCCAGGCTCTCATTCAGTATATCACCCCCAAAGGCCGCTTGCAGTCATAGGGCGCTGACCGCATCCTCTCCTTTCCCCCCAGCTTGTGTGTTCTGCGTTCACCTGGCATTATGGCTATTTTGGCCAACCCTGCCCCTGCCTCTGTGGAGATTGGTTTTATCGTAGCCATCTTCTTAGGTGCAGTCTTCTCGATGGTTCATATTCTGCATTCCGAGGTTCTTCCGATCAAGATAAACAACTCGATTGGTTTACCAGTAACAAATGGCAAGAAGAACTTCATGCCTACCCTCTTCATGCTCTTCACGAGACTGCCTACCACACTATAGATACCATGTGTAATTCTGGTGGCCATCTCACAGTCGGGTTCTGCCTGACCGAGATTATGAAGATACTTGGGTGATTGAGCGATCGCACATTTTCTTTATTTCTTTCCCTCCCCTCATTGGCCTGGTTGGTTCCCTGCTGTTGAGAGTATATTGAGTTATTCATCTCATATCAGTTGCTTGTTATTTGTTTGTCGATACGATTCTGTAGTTGGCACCGGGTGAATGTGTATTATATCTTAGCCTTTCTCTTCTTTGCTTTTTGGTATTTTTCTCTTTACGGCCATGACAAAATGGTATTATCCAGCCTGTCTCTAGGGTGGTCACCTCTCTGGCCTTTGTTTTATACTTCTTAGCTAGTTGTTTACTTCGCTAGCCTTGTTCTGCTTTTCTCATCTCAGGAGTCTTGTCTTTTGTTGCTCTGATATACCTTATCTTCTCTATAATGAATAAACTCTTAATTGAAGCCTAACCCTAACCCTGTCTTCCATATGGCCTCCCTTTCAGCCAGTCTAATTCTGACATCCACATCACCTGTCCTATAGGAGGTCCTCTCTCATATCTAGAAACTGACATCAACCACATTGCCATACTCTGCCATTACCTTCTCCACTCCCCACCCACCACTCTGTGTATAGATTCTTTCCACTAGACCGCAATGTTGCCCACCATGGAGACCCCAACCCACCCACCACTCAGTCAGCAGATCCCCCATCAACTCCTCCCATCTTAATAACTTCTCCTATAAACCTATCCATCACCTCTCCTCAAAAACAAAAAGCCAATATCCAGTCAGTTGCACCCACACTGCTAAAACCCACCCTATAGTAAGCTAACTATTGTCCACACCACCCCCTAGCCGAGATTTCAAATCCTCCCAGCAGCCTCTTGCACCATCCGGCCTTCTCTCTACACCCAGCCTATTCCCTACTTCTATCCAAAAGTCTATCAAAAATATATATATCTATATATATATAAGGTTGAAGATCCCAGATATACCTTATTTATTATACAATCCTTACAAAAAAATTTGTTTCCAGGATGTATATTTGGTAGTAATCCATTAATGGATTTATTTCTTATCATATGTTTAAGACTTATCTTACTAATATATCTTAAGCATTGATGCCATATATTGGACACATCAGATATAGTTATCATATATAGAGACTTCTGTATTATTTGGTATTCTATTAATTGTGTAAAGATTACAATATTTCAAGGCTATCATTAGTTTATTTTTATTCAAATCATATACAATTGCATCCTTTACATATATATTTATTTATTTATTATCATAGGACATCATTTTTCATATTGAAAAGAGGTTCTTGCTGACTGGGATATATAGTATGTCTAAGAAGATACTGACATGTTTGATGACATTGTCTTAGATATATATATATATATATATATATTTTCACCCAATCAGAAAATTCTGATATTTTTATTCACTAATATATAAAGTATGAGAATAAAGACAAGAACAGTGATATATTTCAATATTATGCTGTTGTCATTGTTGGGAGCATATAATGAGAATTGCAGCAGAAATATATTGATGTGATCAAACAAGAAAAAAAAAAAAAAAAAAAACTATTGCTTCTTCAGGGTATCAATATTGGTATTGAGCTGAGCAGTCTTCTGCTCCTGCTTGAGGAGCTTCTTGTAGAGGACCTTAATTTTCTCAGTATCATAGAGATGAGCTTACTGATTCTCAAAGCCTTCTCTTTCTCAGAGAATGAGCCAGTACTCTCAGTAATGGCTCTCTCAGAATAGCTGCCAGTGGTGTAAAGCCTCTGTATGGTAGTGAGAAGATAGCAGATTGAGAGATGAAGGCAGTAATGCAGAGTGTAGAGATATATTCCAATATTTCTCTTTTCTTAAGTATAGATAAAATTGTTGTCTCCTAATTTAATAAGTATAGGATGTTCAAAAGACTTATATATAGAGAACTATTCTCTATATAGTATCATATATTATATAGCTCTAAAATCCATTAACTAGACATTATTGTCATTGGCTATATTTGCAGTATATTTACTTAATATATAGCTAAGATTATTCTCTCTGTTAGCATTTTTACTACTAGTGTTACTGATGTCATTGCTACTTTTCATTGAGTAAAAAGTATTTGACTGTTGACTGCAATTTGTAGATAATAGATTGCTTAATTTGGTGGATTTGGCAGATTTGACAGTAAAACTGTGATCTATATATATTGCTTATATGAAGAATATACTACTTTCATCACATTCAACAGCATTGGTATTATTATATTTCTCTTTACCATAATAACTCTTTCTGCTGCCTCTATATTGCCAATACTGGCTTTTACATTATTACTTATTTTTACTACTCTTCTTATCATTTTTTCAGTGATAATAGTTGTACTTTCTGTATCTATACTTGCCACAGTATTTATAATAACTATCATACTAGTTGATTAGCTGCCATTATATTGATATTGGATTTGGGTTGATTGTCTTTATTATCTATGCTTTTGACCTCATTCGGTACCACATCTGTGTAATCTGTAAAATGTGTGTTTATCATCATCAGTACTATTTTCTTAATGCATTTTCTCATTCATGAGACTTATTATAATGTGAATATAATCTATAAGTTTACTGCTCTCTTGCATAGCTATCACTATAATGTGGTATCTCTCAGAGAGATTTCTTATCAAAGCTTAGACCTTGTCTTCATTACTTATATATTATGCTAATATACTTAGCAAGTTCACCTAATTTACCAGATCATTGATATGACTGGTATATTTGTAGATAGTTATCTTTGGCTTTATCGATAGATTGAATAATTAAGATTTTAGATGAAATTGATTTGATATAGATATTTGCACATAATGATTGCATAGATTTTCTTAAATATTGTGAGTGATTGCTATATATATTATAAGCTTCATTTGAGAGTTAGATAGTATAAATATGATCTTGTATAATGCTCAATATTCATTTATACTATCATAATCTTAAATCAGTACTTGTGATATTATATACTCTACCAAGCCATATTTATCAAAAAGATATATTATATGGAATACCCAGATTATATAATCTTTTCTATCAAAGATTGAGATGGATCTCTTAGCTGTATTTATATTTACAATAAAGACTGTGTTTTTCATATCTATTGTAGTTATTGTTGTAATTATATCTATAGAAATACTCATAATTAATATAACTATTTCCACATTTACATTACTAGGCTATTTGTTAGACATTTCAAGTATAGTGTAATTTAAAGATATGTATTTATATACTATTGCTACTTAGTGCTAGAGTGGCTCATAATCTTTATTGTAATGAATAGAAGAAGTGATTTATTCAAAATACATATATTATATATTTCATACATTACTAATAAATAATATAAAACTGATGGAATAGTATAAGTTATATATTGATATATCAAGTTGCCATCCCAATAATAATCTTGAATCAGTACTTATGACTTTATATATTCTACTAAACTGTATTCATCAAGGAGATTTATTATATAGAATACTTAGATTGCATAATCTTTCCTATCAAAGTTTGGGATAGACCTCTTGGCTGTATTTATGCTTATAACTGAGACTATGTTTCCTATATCTATTATAGTTATTATTATGATTATATCAATAAGAATACTCATGATTGACATATCTATTTCTATACTTATATTGTAAGGCTATTCATCAGATATTTCTACCATAGTATATTTAAAGAGATATTATTTATCTATTGCTACTTAATACTAATGGGGCTTATATCCTTTGTATGAAAAGAAAGGCACTTTATTGAAGTTATATAGATTATATATTTTATACATTACTAATGAATAATATAAATCTTATGAAATGGCATAAGTTATATATTGATACATATATTAAGTTATCATCTCAATAACTATAAATAAGAGGACATAGTACTCATTATACTATGATAATTTATATTAAAGTACTATTAAGAGGATTTTCAGATATATTAAAGAAATGGCAAACTATATACTTATTCTTGATTGATTGAGCAGAAGCTACAATAACAATAATAATCACAAGAATTATAAATAATATTCTAGTATATATAATGCCAATTGGGCCAGAGACTTAAATAATTACTAATTTATAACTAAGTACTTCTTTCAGTTAAACAATAAAGAAGTTATATATATTTTATATTAAATTTACAAGCAGGCTTCTATGATAACTTCTTTTACTTAGACCAAATATTAAGCTTTTTCTATTGCAATAAAGAAAACTATTTAGCTATATTAATTTCTAAAAAAGCTAAACATGGATCATGAATGAAATTCTATACTTATTCATTAGAATAACTAATCTATAATTACTATGACAAAAAACCCTATATATTACTCTAAAATAAAGTATAATGATATATAGTACTATTATATATATAAAAGAATATATAGAGAATAAGACTATATACTTGAAATATATCTCTATAGAGTATATGATTACAGATTTGCTTACCAAAGCTCTTTTGGAATCTAAATTCTAGTAATATACTAAAGAAATAAGTCTTATAATAAACTATATACTAGTAATAGATAATGGTAGATAATTATAAAATATTTTATAATAAAAAAGAAACAGATAAATAATATAATATATCTCACTATATCTCTCTCTTCAAGTATTATATTATACTATTGTTTCTTTTTTCTTCTATATTTGAGATTTTCTACTATTAGGATCTATTTATATTCTTTATTTTTATTATAGTTTCTTAGTTTTAAGTATAGTTAGATAGTATTCTTTTAGTATAATTATAGTTATTTTGTAGTTATTACTTGGTTATACTCTATTTTTATATTATATTATATATTATCTCATTAAGTGAGAGTATTGAAATTCCTATTATTTTGATATCTTAATAAAATAGCTACAGATATAAATTTATAAATATAAACTAATTTTTATTTTTCTGATAGTTTTTAAACTCTTAACATACATTTTTTAATCTAATTTTAAAAATTTGTATATTTATAAATATTACTATATTTCATAAATTTTATTAATATTTCTATTCATATTATATATCTATAATCTATATTTTTACTATATTTTATATACTATAAGTACAAATAGATTGTTTTTTTTTTTTTTTTTTTTTTTTTTTTTTTTTTTTTTTTTTTTTTTTTTTTTTTTTTTTTTAGCTTATAATAATTTTTTTGAATTATACTGATAATTTTACTAATTATACTTGATTTAAAATTATAATTTAATATATAGATATTATTAAGAAATCTTCAGAATATATAAAATTACATAATCTAAAAATTAATAAAAATTATTTCTTTTCTCTATAAAACATTCCAGTAATCTTCAATTGAGATTTCAGTAATAGATTCTAAATATAGTTTAAATTCAATAAGCTAAAGTAAACTTCTAGCCACTATTATATTATACAAAATTTACTGACTGTAAATTTATATTTTAAAGTAGATTCTTTGATAACAAATCATACATTCATTGCCATCCTAATTTTCTAATTACTGGCTGATATTGCTGGCTACAGCTTTTAGTTGATACTGAGGATTTCAGAGTTACCGAGACAGGCAGATTGAGAGAAGGAACCTAATGGCCGATGAGCCCTTTCAGATGCAGACAACGCCAATGCTTTCAAACCTGCCATAATTTATCCGTTGCGGAGAGTTACAAAGGCAGACACAGAGAGATGGTCTGAATTGCCGCTGCGCCCAATAAGGGCCTGAGAATAAACTTGTTATACGGATTTCTTTATGCACGCATTCTTCTCAATTTGTACTATCTAGTTGTGCTTCATTTTGCTAATTAATACTATAATTCACCTAAGGGCACCAGTTGCATTCGGGCCTCATAACCTGTTGTGAATATGTGGTTTTTGACAAAGAACGTTGCGCGTTGCGATTACTGATGATGACGAACACATAAGACACAAATAACTGATAACGAAATATCCATGTTATAACGCAAATAACTGATAAGCAGGAAATGTATCTGATGTAGAAGAAAATAATACCGAATGCCTGTGGATTTTTACTAGTGGATTACTGGAGAGAAGCGCGTGTTATTGATAAATGACGTCACCGTTGAGATGACATCTACATCCTGTATAAGCCACCAATTTGCAAAGTTACGTGAAACACTTAGAATGTTCCATTTTCTCAAACATGTCCATCTATTGTCGGTATCACTAGTCCAGTCGGCGTCGCAGGAGACGATTGTTACGGATGTCGTTATTCCCGCTTAAATCATTGTTATGGATGTTGTATTACGGATGATGTTACGGATGCCATTACTTCCGCTTAAATCATTGTTGAATGCTTGTCAATAGGGGATGTTGCTCACCGTCGAAGATGTCGCTTCGGACTTTAACTTGACAGACGTTGCAGCGATGAATGCGCAGACGTAGGTTATGTGCCGTTGGCGGGTCTCAGGTTCAACGCAGTTGCGAACTTCGTTTCGAACTCTAGATTTGCCCTTTTGTTATTTCGGCGGTGGTTTCGGCGGTGAAAAATCGTCGTCTATCTTAGTCGCCATAGATTGCTCAGTTGGCATTGTTGCCGGTTATTGTTGCTGGATACGTCCAAGTTGTTGATACCAGGTATAGATGTCATTTGACGTAATTGTCGAATTCGCCGCCATTATTTTTCCCATTGAGAATAATTTATTCTTTAGGTCGGGTGCGTATAGCACGTTGTATAGCATGACGGATGTATTGGCTACGTTGCCATTGAGTTGCATATCAATGTTTCCCTGTCCTTTGGCGTATATGATGTTGTTGCCAACCAGTTCGGCTCCTTGAATTCCTTGTATGTAGACGTAGAGAGCCATTCGCGGTGAGCCGTCATATGTTTGTTGGAGCTGGATTCCATGAACCAAACGTTATATTCGTTGTCATTGGCTGTATTGGCGCTTTCGCCAGGTGTAGAGCCATAGGCAGTGTTAACGGTATCTGCGCTGTAGACGGTAGTGCTCGCGCTGCTGGCGGCGGTGACGTCACCACTTTCGATGGTCCAAAATTGTTTTGCTGACCAGGATTCGTCGATGTCAGGTTGGTGGAACTGGCGCTGGTTGCTTGTGAGAATTTGGCTTGCATGATAAGTGCCCCATTGTCAATGTAGTTGGCTTGGTTGCCGCGGTAATCGTTGTCTCGATAATAACCGTTGTTGTAGCCGTGCTACCCACGATCTTTATTTTCACAGTAATCGTTGCAATAATTCCCTCGATAATCGTTTTGGCACCCACGCTGGATGTTTCCGCCACTCTCCCTCTCCTTGGATAGCATTCACGTTCACGGTTTCCAAGTTTCCCGCAATAATTACAATTACCGTCAAATCTAGGTTGGTTGTAGTTCCCGCGCTGAGTTTGGGTTCGCCTCCATTGACCTCGTTGGTCTCGTTGGTTTCGTTGGTCTCGTTGACCTTGTTTTTGCTGGCCTCATTGGTCTCGTTGGTCTCGCTGACCTCGTTTTTGCTGGCCTCATTGGTCTCGTTGGTCTCGTCGATCTCGTTGCTGACCTCGTGGATACTGGCTTCGTCGGCCTCGTTGGTCTTGTTTACCTCGGTAATGATCTCGTTGGCCTTTTCCGTGGCCTCGTGCGGGGCATTGTCTGTTTACGGAGCCCGAATCGTTTAGGCAGGGCATTATGCCAGCGGGCGCACTCGAAGCGGCAAGTAACAGTTTGGAATGTTTGGTCGCATTCTTGCCTCCTCATCCTCACCCCCACCCTCCTCTTCTCGCCCTCACACCTACCCTTGCCTTCACCATTTTTACACACTTTTCCCTTGCCCTCCGGCTGGAAAAAGCCATTTCGTTATCGTAATCGCCTCTGCCACCTGGGCGGGTTTCTTTATCGAGCAGGCTGGGGTAATCCATCAGCTTTCCGTTCTCTTGCATTGTGATGCGCGTCCTTTGCGCGTTTCTTCGCGTGTACATGTAGATCTTTCGGAGATCGTGTTGTTCTTAGAGGATCGCTGGATCTTATCTAGCAGTATATTTACGCTTTTCTTAGCAACTAGCGAGGCTCATGTACTCGACGAAAGCAAAAATCGGCATAATTTCGAGCCTAAGGCCGACAAGCATATATTCCTGGGTTATAGCGGCAAAGCGTATAGGCTATAGAACCCTCTTAAGCGGCGTATAGTGACCTCTCGAGACGTACAGTTCATGTTTATATTCCGGCGCCAACAGCAACACATAATAATAATGAGAGGCCTCGAGGGAAATAAAGCCGTATAACTTGTATATATAATGTTTTGTGCGCCTTCGAAGCCCTTTGTATGATCGTCAATCATTTATCCCACTAGCGTTCCACAAGTGTGACTAGAAAAGGACTAATGTGAATTTGTTGAATTTGTCAAACACAAGCGCGAAAATTTGACTTCCACACTCACAAACATGCAAATATCCTTGTTAAAAGATACCAAAATTGACTACTCCAAAGAGCTCAGGGTCTTCGTCAAGGTTTCCGCCATCGACGATGAGCAGGCAGAGCTCATTTATAGCCATTCCTTCGATCTTCGACGTCTCGAAGCCGGTCGACCTATCGCTGTAGAAGTCTTCGACAAGGAACCCAAGTCAACGGAACTCAGAAAATACGGCAAAAAGTTATTCGACGCACTCTTTTCGAATAATGCATGCAGTAACGCATCGAGTTTACTACAGGATATATTGCAGCCTCACTCAAAGGGTCGAATCCTCCTCGAGCTGAACGGCGATCCCGATCTTGACGTCATCCCCTGGGAGTACGCATGGGGCAACCATGCGTTTCTAGTCCACCAATGCGCATTTTCTCGCATGTACAATACGATTCCCAACCGCT
>RBNI01001598.1:0-21700 GCA_003990745.1 Jimgerdemannia flammicorona | reverse complement strand
CCAAACCCCTTTCTCCATTCGGACCTTCTTCCCATCCACCTCCCCTACCACCGTCCTGGCCTCAAACTCTTTCCAGGCCAATCTCCTCCTTGCAACTGCCCCTTCCAGATCCTCCAGCGCCTCCAATAGGTCCTCTTCCTCCTCCTGGGTCTCCTTCACCCTCACGACCTTACACTCCACTTGCCCCCACCTTAGCATTGCCGGCCAGTCCCTTGATCTTCCCGTATTCTCCTTCCCAAACAGCCTCACCCTGACATCGACATCACCAGTCCTAAGCGCAGTGCCCTCCCAGACCTTGAACCCAATATCCACAATCTCGCCATACTCCTTGATTGCCTCCACAACTAACTCCCTGGTCCTCTCCTTTAACACCATTGGGAGATCCAACACTGTCAACTGCACCACCCGGGGGTCCCAGTGCATACACCGGGCCATAGGAACCACCACCCCGCCAACCATCAACCCCTTCTCCATGGCTGCCAACAGGGCGTCTTCCTCCTCAAACCCCACCTCTACCCCCTCCTTTCCTCTCAAGAACTTTACTGAGGCCGCTCCCTTAGCCTCTTGTGCCACCAGCCCCAAAATCATCCTCGCCATCACCGCCAAGCCTCGGAAGCACATCGTGACTGCGAATTCTGATCTCAACTTCTTGAGTAACGGGGCCGACACCATGCCCGTCACGCCATCTGCCAGGTCCCCAGGCCTCGTGCCCCCTCCCAGCCCTGCATCGCCAACTACCGTCACATCTGGATTTTTTGCCAGATCCCCAGTCACAGCCCCATCAGTAGTCACAGCCCCATCTCCAGCCCCTACTCCAGCTCCCACCCTACTACCAGAGGTACCCCTGGGCACACCGCCCTGTCCGCTAGCAGCAGTCATCGAAGCCTTCCCCAGGCCCAGCCAACCATCCAGTCTAGCAGCCATCTTCCCCCTTCGGACTGTGTCAGCAAAGGTCAACCTCTCCCCTCCTCTCTGCCTCAGACCGCCCCTCCCTCCGCTGCCAGTGCCTCTGCTCACCCTCGAGGCCTCTGGCATCCCCAGACCATCCCCTCTTCTCCCCACCTGCTGCCAGCCAAAGGCACTATCACCCCCCTGGCCAGTACGCTCACCAGTTCGATCGGTGCTGTCCATGTTGCTAGTCGTCCGTCACCAAAAACGTTGTAAAAAGTGTTGCCTTAGTCTTGTGTCACCCAAATGGTACTGGTGAAAGGTGAACGTCAACTGTTAAAATACTCCTATTACCTCTATTAAATAAAAGCCATTTGAGATGATATTTGTTAAAAAAATCAGAAATACCAACCATAAGAACCTCAGAGACCTCTTTAAAAAGATAAAACAATTATATAATTAAGTCTGAGTTTAGATAATTAAGGTCTAAAAAAGATAAAAGAAGTACTATGACTAGAAGCAAAAAGATTAGAAGATCAAGATTGAAGATCAAGTACTAGTTTGGAGAAGTATGATTGAAATAAACTTCATTACTAAATTAGAGCCCAAATAGAAAGAATTTTATCTTATATATAATATTAGAGAAATTAGTATCTATTTAAAAAATATAGATAGATGAATCCTGAAGACCCCAGTATATATCAATTATCTTAAGATATATCTACTCTCACATAATGATTCAGAGAATTGACCAGTATCTTCAGACTCTTATCCTCAGTTCCTTCTAAGTCCTGCCTATTCTCCTATCTCAGTTCTATCTACTTGAAGAAATCTCAGTACAATTTATCCAAAAATACTAAGAAAACCTTACTATTGCCCAGAGACTATTATAGATCCACTATCTATAGATCTTCTATAATATCAGATAATTATTACAAGAGTAACTATATATAAAGAGACCAGCTAGTATAACTCTCTAAAAAGTCTGAACTATAAAAGACTCTATATTTTATATAGATAAAATCCAGAAGTCTTATTATAAGCCCATTTCCACCTAACTAATATCTACCAGATAAATGAGATGATCTTTCAAAACACTCTTCAATAAGTGGATATTCTATTTTCCAAAGAACAGAAAGAAGACTCAGAGTTAGATTGAAGTAACTTAGATATAGAAAGAGATAATAGTACTAGTATAAATATAGAAGATATCTATGAATATTAAAATGGTGACTAAAGGATAGTCTGAGAATAGACTATTTTTTAGTATGGGCTAATATGATGAGCCAGCAGAAAATATATCAATATCCAAATTAGTCACTATAATTTAGCTATATATTATATCAAGTATACTAGATAACTAGAACTATCCTACTATACTAACTTATATAAATAACTTAGATAGCTAAAGAGGGAAATATTATTAACTATAAAGATCACTCTGATTTTAAAGATTACTCTGACTCTAAAGATCACTTTGATCCTAAAGATCACCCTGATTCTAAAGATCATCCTAACTCTAAAGATCACTCTGATAGAGAATATTCACCTTTCATAAATAGTCATCTATAATTAGCTATATAGCAACTAGATAGCAACTATAACTATATAAAATACTCTAGAGATAAGAGTGAATAAACCTTAGTCTGAAATTAAATCAAAAGCAAAAAACAAGACTACTTATTAAACTTTGAGAGATATATCTGATAAGAGCTACTTAATCTAAGAAAAGAATAATAATACTTAGGAGAAATGTCCACTCTAAAGTTACTATTAGGAGATTATAAGCTTGGTTCCTCTTTTTCACTCTGGTCCACTTTTTGATATAAAGAAGTTTGCTATATTTTAGTCTATTTACCAAATAAGTCTAAAGAATTTAAGAAGTCTGCCATCTTATTATAAAGCCAGTTACTTTGATATAACTTCATAGTGAATAACTTAAGTTCATATAAATAAAGTCAGTCTTTAATATAACTTTGTTTAAAAATTTATACCATTTAAGTTATTATTCAAGAAACTAACTAATTTAGAAAAATCTGTATTATCTATCATTTTTAAGTAATCTGCTATTTGAGTTCTTTGCCAAAACTAAGTTATCTGCCAAATTTACCTAATACAAAATACTATCAAGATTATTATATCAGAAATTATATAAGAAATCTACTTATACTATATAGAGATTATTATGCAGAAATTGTATACTTTTGAGAAATTATTTGCTACTCAAGAAGAAAACTACTAAATTACTATTCTAAAGGAAATCACTCATACTATACAAACTATTTGTATTATCCAAAATTATTACTATATCTAAGAATTATCTCAATAAGAAAATCTACTAGAATTGACTACTATATCTAGATTTGACTATTATACTACTAGATATTAATATTAGGAATTATTAAACATTTTGTTGCTTTTTGACAAAGTAACTGGGAGCTCAAACTAAACTATATAGTACTCTCAATCTTGTAATTTATCTCTATTGAGCTGGTATATTACAGTATTTAGATATAAGATCTAGCTTAATAAAGTATATATTTAGTATTCTTGAAAATATTAAAAATAATCAATAAGAAATAGATAATATTAGTTCTTGACTATAAGTTTATTGAGTATATATATAGTAGTCTATATGTATATTTACAAAGTTTTATTCTTCTTCTTGATAAAAAGAACTAGAGCTATAAGGTGACTTACTAGATTAAATAGTTCTCAGATAAATAATTTCTCTAATTCTTTCTTAACTACTTCTATCTCAAAAGATAATATATAGTATATATATATTTCTTAAGTAGTATAGCTCAATTTTATAGTTTACTTCTCATATAGATAATAGATCAGATAGCTTATCTAAAAAGATATCTTTAAATTTTTCTAGTAATAACTTGATAATTTTATTAATTAAGAGCTTTTTGTCTTATTTCTTAAGTTAGATAATAGCAATAAAAGTATGTACTACTTTTTTAAGTATTTTCTTATATTATATTATAAATAAGATAGTAATCTAGATCTTATTTGCAGACTTATCTATCTTAATAATAATATTGACTCTATCTTATAGTAAGGTAACTTTATTCTTTTACTAATTAATATTTAAATTATATTTTATAAGCTAGAGTTTTTCTAAAATTAGATCATAATCTTTTAAAGATATATAATTTTAAAGTTAATTCATTTCTAGTATTCTAAATCTTAATAGATAGTTTAGTAAAAATTGACTTAATAATATATAGTATACTATATATTAGTAGTAACTACTCTATTATTCTTGAATATAGATTTAGTAAGAATTTTAATATTTTTAATAAAGTTCTGATTGATGAAATTATCAGCTACTTTACTATTAATAAATACTTGAACTTCTTTTTTTTTATTAGATCTTTAAAGATAAGTATAGCTTGAGCTCAGTTCTTAAATAGACTTGTTACTTAATCTATACTTTTAAATTCTTTCTAATCTCACTTAGTTAAAGATAGTTCTTGAACTTCTATAACCTTGGATTAACTTACTTCTTTTAGAATTATTTGTATAACTTAGTCTCTTTTTTTGATAGTATAATTTTGATTCTTCTAATAAATAAGTAGGACTTGAACTTATTTATAATAGTCTAGATCAATAATATCAATACTATCTAACTTCATTACTACTATCAAGTATAATAGTTTTAGTTTTTTTAAAAGAAAGTAACTAAATCTGAAAAATTCTAGTAAGTCTAAAGTAGTTCAAAGAAATACTTATAAATTTAAGTAATTTCAAAAAAAAATTCTGAAAGAAATATTCTGAGCTTTATTTAAGTAGAGAAAGAAAATATTTATATAAAATTTAAAAGAAAGATCTAGAAAGATTTTAAAAATAAAAAAATTTCTAAAAAGTAGGTTTTAACAAAAATGACTAATAAGATTTTATAATATTTTAAGAGTTTTATAATTAACTAAAATAGAATACTTAATATAAAGAAAAGATAAGAATATTCTAGTAAAGTTTTAATATATACTAAGACAGAATTTCTAAATATTTAGAAGATATTGAAACATTATAGAATATCTAAGAAAAAATAAGAAAAAACTAGAGAAAAGATACAAAAATATACTATAACTAAAATATAACTAAAAAATTATTAAAAGTTCTGATTTTTTTAATATTTTATCTTTTTAAAAAATTTAAATTTATTATTTTAAAAGATATATTTATAAAATAATTAAAATTAATTTATTAAATAAGTATTCTATAAATATTTTATTATTAAATATAATAATATTAACTAATTTATATTTTAATTGAATTGGTTATCAAAAATTTAATTTGTTAAAAAATACTATAATTAATAATTTATATTTATTATAAAATAATCTTTTATCTATTTCAATTTAAACTTCAAAGTTAATAATTTAAAAATCAGCCCAATATAATGTTAAATTCTGATAATAATGTAATAAATTTGCTCATAAGTCACCAGTCAAAAAATTATTTCATTGTCTAAATTAAATGTTTACAATATATCTACTATTACAGTACATACATCAATATAGCAGAATAGCAATCAAAATCAACGATCCAATCATCAAAAACAACCTTGACAAGAATGCCTGCTGCGGTGTGGGTGCATTATTGACAGCCATCGCGCCACCTGGTGGGAAGGTCTGAAGCAATTGAAAACATGACAGCGGACGATGTTAGCGAACTCCGAGATTTCGTCCTCCGTTGTAACGCCGACATAATAGTCAGGATACACTCACGAACTGTACACCGAACAACCCAGGGAATAACCCAAAGCCGGCGGACACGGTGAAGTTAGAATTGAAGGGTCGCGCGTTGAAGGGGGTGTTGAAGAAATTGTTGTGTGCCGGCGCGTTAGGATCGCGGAGAGGTGCAGGACGTTGGCCTGCTGGGCGATTAGGAATATTTGTATCCAACCTATTTGGGATGTTACGATGAGCAGGTGATAATAATAATGTCAGAGATGGAAGAAAGCTGGGATAGCCATAAATAAATAAAAAAAGGTTGTTACCTAGGGTCCTTCGCCTCCTTTCCTCGACCGTACACAGGGATCACTTTATCTTTGCCGCAGCCCGCTTTGCAGACTGGACACAGAGGATTTTGGGCTTGTTGCTCGAGCCACTGATGAAGGCACGGCCAACTGATAAGCAAATGCTGTGAATAAAAGAGCTCGAAAGGACGCAAAAGGGAATCCAAGTCAACAGTTAAAGCCGCTTAAATGCTCACCAGAAGAGATGTCCACATAAAGTTATAACAGGGTTCGTGGCCGTGTCGAAGCTGTTTCGAACACGGAATTAGACTCATTGTTAGTCGAAAGACAAGTGCAGACAAGGCTTTACTGAGATAGATGTATAAATACTGACCAAATATTACATTCGTAGACGCCTCCAGCGTCATCCTTTCCATCACGACCGCTTGAAAAAGCACTGGCACCTGCCGTCGTACCGGAAGCTTGGCCCTTCCCTGAGGGCTGGGCTGCCGATGACGACTCGGATGTGGAGGAAGTACGGCGTTGCCTGAGACCAGTTGCGTCGAAGGAGAAAGGAGCACGTTTCCGCTCAATCTCGAATGCGGGAGTTGAGTCTTCGTTGTTCTCTTCGTCCATTGCGAGGGGCTGTTTGTTGGGTGTGTTGGATGGAGCGGTGTCATTAGTCACTTTGGATAATTTGGGGATGTCGTCATCGTCTGGACATAAGCCACCGCAAACACCCCTTACCCACAAGAAACCTCAATGAACAACCAGAAGAGAAGGGAAGAGGTCGACAGTGCAGCAGACTACCCCCAAAAGAAGCCCAAGACTACCAGTCGTCCACCGCTCGCGGGCCTCAATCCAAACACCCCTCCTCCACTACCAGCTTCTCTACCAAAGGACTACAACCCTGTCGCCGTATTGACCAAAAGGTTCTCGGTGCCCATCATACGCAAACCGGGTGACGAGAACTCACCCTCTCAGAACGGCTCGCTCGCCTTTACCACGCGTACGCTCGGCGTCCGCCGGCGCCTGTCCTTTGTCACCCGCGCGCTGCACGACCATACCGTTGAAGGCTCTCTTGTCCTGTATGATCCGGAGGTTGATGGTCTCGACGATGCCGACGAAGAGGAGAACAATGAACCGAAGCGCCCTGCGGGGAAGACACTGTCCGAGATCCTGGGTACCAAAAAACTGGTACACCCCAAGGTTCACGTTGTCGTGGATCCCGTCTTAGCAAAGGTTCTGCGCCCGCACCAGATTGAGGGTGTGCGATTTATGTACAAGTGTTCCACTGGCCGTACGGTACCGGGAGCACTAGGGTAGGCATCTTGCATGCATTTTTTTAAGCACTTCCGGGGAATTCCATTGAAATATGTGCCGTGTTTCTCTTCCTTTCATTTGGCTTCATAAGATGTATCATGGCTGACGAAATGGGTCTTGGTAAAACGGTATGAGACCATTGAGTTCATACAAATGCCGTGTACGTTTCGCGTCCCCGATTTGTGACGGAGAAGCTCATCTCAACCTCGCAACACACGAACAGCTCCAATGCATAGCCCTCATGTGGACGCTACTACGCCAATCTCCCGAACCGAACAAACCTACGATCGACAAATGCATTATCGCTTGCCCTTCCAGTCTGGTTCGAAATTGGGCGAATGAGCTAGGTATTGTTGGCGATGGCATCCTATTTACTGTGGTCCGGTTCTTCGTTAATTTGGCACGAATAAACATGGTTTACATGTCGACACGCTTAGTGAAATGGCTTGGGTCCATCCGTATCAGCCCGATGGCAGTCGATAACAAGGGCACTAAAGAAAAGGTGGCCAGTGATCTGAGGAGCTGGGCATCTTCTTACGGGCGTATGATTGTTAATCCAGGTACTATTTATCGTTGCAATTCCTACGACCTTCGTGTTCGAACCGACGGCCAATACCCATCACTCCAACCTACTGATATCTCACAACGTTTCCCACTTTTACACTCTTCCAGTGTTAATTATTTCATATGAGACTCTGCGCACGCATGTGTTGCTCCTTCAGAACTGTCCCGTGGGGCTATTGCTCTGCGACGAGGGCCATCGTTTGAAAAATTCAAGTGTGTATACCCTAATTGAGTAACACGCCCGTGTGTGGGCCTATGGGCGTCTGCGGCTCTTTGTGTTCGAATTTGAATGTGTAGTAATGTTAGTTTTCGTCTCATCCTCTTTTAGATTCTTTAACTTTTCAGGCGCTGAATTCCCTCCAAGTTCAACGGAGAATCATTCTGTCCGGAACTCCCATCCAGAACGATCTCAGCGAGTACTTCTCTCTCCTCAACTTCGCTAACCCGGGCCTCTTGGGAACGCCGAACGAATTCCGGAAGAATTACGAGAACCCAATTTTGCGGGGCCGCGATTCCGATGCATCGGAAAAGGACCGTGAGGTGAGCGATCAGAAACTCGCCGAACTTTGGGGGATCGTAAGCAAGTTTATCATTCGTCGGACGAACGATATTCTGACAAAATACCGTAAGTACCCGAGCCGGTTGCTCTCTAGCCAATAGGTGTTCATAATCATGTTTTCGATGGCCAATCAGACGTGATGTCTCATTTAAAATCCAAAACATATCGAGGCAGTTCCGACAAAGTACGAGCATGTCGTTTTTTGCAAATTGTCGCCTCTTCAGCATGAGCTGTATAATCTCTTCCTCACTTCACCGGAGATTCGGAAGCTATTGAAGGGACAAGGTAGTCAGCCGCTCAAGGTATGCAAGTCAACCGTGGTATCTCTCGAAAACCAGGCTGCTACAACAATGAGTTCTTATTGCGGATGCTTTGATTTCTTGACTTTACCACAATATTACAAAGGCCATCACCATGCTGAAGAAGTTGTGCAACCATCCCGATCTGCTCAACTTACCCGATGACCTGGAAGGTTCGGAAGTATTGCTACCGTCAGGATACTCGGCGAAAGAGAAGGCACGAGCCGTGAACCCCGATTTTTCGGGCAAGATGATGGTCTTGGATCGGTTGGTACTAAGAATAATCATTGCTTGTTATCGAAAGTGTGTCGGTGACTTCTAGATTTACATAATCATCATTCTTTTATTGGCGTGATTCAGGATGCTAGCCAAGATCAGACGTGAGACCAAGGACAAGATCGTTCTCATCAGCAACTACACCCAAACACTGGACCTGTTCGAAAGGCTTTGCCGGCAAAAGAAGTATGTTCTTTATATTCACTCGTACCTATTTGCGACGCGGAAGCACTGATTACACTTGTGACAACATGAACTGACCAAATTAGGTATGGGGTGTTGCGTTTGGACGGCTCTATGACCATCCCCAAGCGCCAGAAGCTCGTCGATCGGTTCAATGATCCCAGCGGCGACGAATTCGTCTTTCTTCTCAGCAGTAAAGCTGGTGGATGTGGCTTGAATCTAATTGGCGCCAACCGGTTGGTGCTTTTTGATCCTGGTGAGTCTTCTAACAGCTTCGTCTTGTCGCTCGAACAGGGCTGCTTAGCATTACTTCCCGGTTTTAACACGAACGGACGTCAGAGACGGCTGTCTTGCAATATGAAGTATTGACGAAAGCTGATGCTCGATTACCTTTCTAGATTGGAATCCCGCCGCTGATCAACAGGTTGCTATTGGATCTCTCTGACATTCGAAATGAATCTAAAGGAGAAACGAACCCTCACATTACTTTGAAATCACTTTCCAGGCTCTAGCACGCGTTTGGCGTGATGGTCAAAAGAAAGACTGTGAGTCTTCACCTTCATTATTAGGATGCTATCCTCCCTTGATCATGTGGAACTTACCTTTTGATATTTACGTTGCGAATGGATCCATTTCAGGCTTTGTGTACCGTTTCATCGGGACGGGAACAATTGAAGAAAAGATATTCCAGCGCCAATCTCATAAGCAATCGCTGTCAAGCTGCGTGGTTGACGAGGCTATGAATACAGAACGACACTTTTCCCTTGCGGATCTCAGACAATTGTTCATGTTCAATGAAACGACAGCCTGCGAAACCCATGAGACATTTAAATGTACGTCAAGTCGTCGATACCCGTATATGTTTGTTTGTGCAAAACAACCCACCTTATCCGCATGGGATGTCGATGAAATGTTACCTTAGGTAAACGGTGCATCAAAGGCAGGCAATTCCAAAAGGCGGACAATATGCAGTACGGCGACACGAGCTCGTAAGTTACTGTGACCGAGGTCATTTGCAATTATGCAACTCGTTCTGACCACATTGGAGACTACTGATGGTGTATTTATAAACGTTCCCCAAACAGATGGGACCACTACGACGCGGAGCTCGCCAGGCTACCTGATAGCGTGCTGCGCGAGGAAGCTGGGAAAGGCATTGTTTCCTATGTGTTTCAATATGTCTCGCACATGAAATGATAAGTGTATATTTTCTCGTCTGGCAGGCATCGCTACTGGGACATTTTTGTGAATGTTAAACATGTGAAATGTTTCCTGGTTTCATCATCCTATAGAGGTTCGGCCCGCAGTGATATAAATGTGTACATATGTTGAGCAGGAATTTTTGCATATAGACATTACTCTCCTTTTGTCACTCTGTCATACTTGGAATATATTATATGGTTAGTAAACTGTTGACAGTTTCATTCTCTAACTATTTACAACTTGATGTGTTTAATGCTCCTTTCTGCATGTCTCAGGGATTGTATCTTGCTTAGTGTTTTGAATGAATGAGATCTGGTGACCTTCCATTCTCCTATATATTACAGGATTTACCAAATAGACAGTATTTGAGCTCCTACATATATTAATAAACTTTGCGTATATATTTATTTAATTCTTACAAAACATTTCCAGATTAGTAGAGGACTTGCTCAACATTACGCTTATTTCTTAATGCTTTAATACACTGTGATGTAACGTTGCTAGGTTTGTCGGCCCTTGGTTGGGCCTTACACGTCTTTGAAAACGTTGGATATAGACCCCCTTCACGAAGAAATGCCGAAAATCATTCTGCACCTCGTATCGTCGCCCGGACCTGTAGAGGTGCTCGACGATGAACTAATTCAGAATGCCTGACTGGACAAACATCAATTTGCGGCAAATGTTATAGATCTCGCAAATGAAATTAAAAGTTCGAAAGGTCTATATAGTGTGAAAATCAACAATACTGTACATTCCCCTTGAGTGTGTGGGTCTCGATACTAGGTCGGAAAAATTATTCAATAGTTTTTTTTTTTCAAAAAAAAAAAAAAAGGTTTGGGGAGGGGGTGGGAAGCGAAAATCCGTTCTACCATGGTTCATCGGTGTCCCCACCAACATTCTCGAGGTCGAAGAACTCTGGCGGCGCGTCCTCATCTATTTGGAGTAATCACAGCAAGAAAACGGGGAGAAGGAGCGTAAGTATGGAGTTTTGTTGAATTTCAGGCACAGACACAGGCGAACATTGAGTTTGGTAATGTTACAGTATATACAATGTACCCACCTAAAATGCCAGCCGCCCAATCCCCGTCATCATCTACCGCACTGTTATATGCCCGCAGAGACGTGTCACCGTTATCCTCCAGTTCTTCGTTCACTTCCTCAAGCTCGCTATCCAACTTTCCGTCCCTCGGTCTCTTTACACATCTCTCATACTCTTTTTGTCCCTCCAGGTCCCGACTACGCTTCAACCCCGTTACCAACCTCTCGCCAAATACATCCTCCTCATTGCTAACACCAAGTTCTTTTCCGCTCAAAGGACTCACGACTGATAATCGTCTCAGAACAGCGTCCCTGTCGAGATCGTCCATACCCGTCCCGCCAAATCCTCGCACCGCGTCATGCCCGAACTCCCACGCAGGACTCTCTCCCATACGCGTCAGAATAGGTGACACCTCCGTTGATGACGTCGATAGTGATACACGAGAAGAAATCACAGGATTGTGTGGCCTTGCGGTCGTTTCCATTTGTGCACGTAACTCGAGCCGTTTACGGGCTGGAAGCAATTTCTCTTCGAGTTTTGCGGCATTTGGAGGCCGTAAATGTCCCCTTTCGTCTTGCTTAGCCGGAGGGCTTTCGCACTCTATCTCAAATTCGCTCGACACCAATGATTCATCACAAATATCAGTGGGTGTAGAAGCCGTATTTGCTATGTTTCTTGCTGAGGATTTTAGCATCGGCTTAAACAGCGACTCGGAGTGCAGTTCAGGGCTTGGTGATGAGGAGAACGAGGGGTTTTGACGCGAGTGTGATGCGAGGGGTGTACTCGTCAGAGGATCTGGGGGTGTGCGCACGAGCCTGGAGCGATGCTCGAAAGCCTTATCGTCTGTGTTGGCAAATGATAGATAATCATTGTCAGATGCGAATGGAGTGACGTAAATGCCAATCATTAATCTCGAATAGGCAAAGCACTTGTTTTGACAAACCTACCAATAGCTGCAAGTGGGCTAACAATCCCTTGCGAAACCCATCCTGTCTGCTCTTCCTCGTCAATAAGAAAACCTGCAATACCACTGCTTGTGTTGCGAGACTCGCGCATCGTCTTTTTCGTTGTCGCTGTCCGCGTAACATTTTGTTCTTCGAGGTTATTCTTGGAACGACTATGAGATCGGCCTTTCCGCTGGCCGGGCGGTGTCACAGCGTCGCCTTCTTCGTTGATCACGTGGTCAACAATCTACAACAATGAAGCCGACAGTAGTGTTTCATTAACGGAGGCTTGCGACGTGACACGGTTCATATAGAGCCGGAATACTGTCTCAGATCATACAAACGCGCAGTTTATTTTTGTGATTCCAGGATAAGAAAACCTCCCATAATTCATACCTGTTCACATAAAATGTCGTACGCGTTCCTAGTCGTTTGCCGAGACACAGAGGCAGAATTCTGTCCAAGTCGCGTTGCGGATGACTTCGGGGGTAAGGCGCGGCCAACTGTCGAAGGTACCGCTGGGAATGATTGAGATTTCGTCCGTGATTTGGACACTCGGGGCGCTGATATCAAAACATGCAGTTTAAATATTCGTTATGAGTATGTGGCACGCTCAATGCAAAGGTTCACACATCTTAACACGACGTCTTCTCCAACTTAATGTTCCACAGATATCAGTCAGCTCACCTGGTCCTGAGGCCTTTTTTCTCTGTTCTGGCTCTTGCTTCCGTCCTTTCACGGCCTCAATCTCAGCGTTGCTTCGAATAACGCTTTGTGTACGACTTTCTTTTTCCGGATCCGCCTTTAGAGGATGTGCTGACTCGGTCTCCGCCTTAACAGAATTCACGAAACACGCGGAGGGCACCAGCGGCTTTCGCGGCTCCTTCTTGGGCACATCTAAAAGAATACGCAGTGGCAATTAAAAATAAAGAGTACGGGAGCAAACGCACGTTAGTGTCACTGCAATAATCGATGTTCAAAAAGACCACCAGCTCATATCAAACACACAAAGCTATTTCAGTATGGATGGAAATCTACGTGTGCATATGTTCTCTTTCACTGACCATTTGCCTTAACTGTGTTCCTTCTCAGCGGTACAGCCGTGACTGCCTTGGGCAGCCTGTTCTCCTGGGTGGTTCCCTTCACGTCGACGTGCTCGTGTCCTTGCACATTTGAGGCCGTCTTGTTGGCCGCCGATTTCCGAACTGCCGCAATCGTCACCACGTTCTCGATGTTTTCACGCGCTATGCATTCGATATTTGCAATAGCCTCGGGAGTTGGCGGAACTACAAGGAGATAGAAGCCAGGTGAAAAAATGAACGACAAACAACGGGAATATATATGAGTGCCGAGCCAAACAAGTGCTCACGTACCCTTTACCAACTTCAATGATGGGAATGTATCCCAATGGTCACTGGTCCCAGCCCTTTCATTTACGCTTTCTCCCGATAGTGAGAACGCCGGAACGGGTGGATGAAGATTGAACGGGAGGGTGGGGTATCTTCATGATAGAGAATACAATAGTGGATGAGATTTATGTCTGTAATCCGTCATTGACATTGCATGATGGATGAAATATAAAACATCGCACACCTTGGTGCATTTGTAACACGAGTTTCAAGCTTTCTGTTCTCATCGACAATCTCGACTCTCAACGCCTCACAATTTTTTCGAATCCCCTTCAACCTTTCTTCCAACATATTTCTTAATCTCATGACATCCTGCTTTTGCTCTGTTAACTCGGGAAGTTGTCGTTCGAAGAATCGCGCCATGCTATCCAACGTATCGTCGTTCCGTGTATCATTAGAATCAGGACCCCGAGGCGCACTGATGGCCTTGTCGAGGCTGCGCAGGCTTAACCGCCATATTCGTAGAGCTGACACGAAGTCAAGTTTGCCGCGTTGATATGGGGCAATCTGACCCTGTAATTTGGCGGAAGAAAAATACAAGGGTTCGATGGGCAACAAAGTGGGATCAGCGCGAGATTACGCCAATAAATTTATAATCCCTCCCTTGCCTCGTTTTCCAAGAGCAGATTTCGGTGCTCTGTTTTTTTTTTTTTTTTTTTTCCAGAAAGCACAAAGAATTACAGACCAAAATCAATTTCAGATGATACCTTTTTGAACTCGTTGTCCCATTCCTTAAGCATCCACTCGGGTATCTCCAACTTAGCTGCGCGCCCGTCTACGCGGTGGTTGTTTGCGCGTTCGTGTAAAATCATTTCGATGGTCTCTGCAAATGGGGATAATACCATAGAACCGAAGCAAACCGGCCTGTTAAGAAGGATATCATACTGATAATGCTATCTTGATTATAATAGCGCGTCGCGTATGCGTCCTTCCACTTTCTACTTCCATCAGATAATAATAATAATAATACGAAAAATGTAACTCACCCATAGCCTTTGTTCCCTCTTGCGCTTCTCCCTTCTCCGAATCTTCTTCGTTGCCCATCCACTCAATACATTCCTTCCATAGCTGCCGGACTTGCTCTATCCGGCGCTGCTTGATATCCTCTAGTTCTTCAAGGGTCTCCATGCCTTTTCCATCCCTTTCCTCTCGCTCCACATCTTTGTCGTCATTGGTTAAAATTTCCGGCTCATTCTGATGCCGTCGTGTTTTTTCATGCACCAGATGCTGCTTCATCACCTCTAGTTCCCCCTGGAAATATATTAACAGAATTTAGAATAAAAAGATCGATTGACATTGCAGAACAATTATATTAATATTGTGCTGATTGTCTCGGCGAGCACAATACTAATAGATCAGGCAGGTCATCAAGGAAAGAAAACAAAATGAAGAAATAGTATTCCAAACTCACATTCCGCTTTTGTAGCTCCCGAAATTGCGCCGTGATCGCATTAGCGCGCTCATACCACCGCTCTTGCGCCTGTCGTCGGTATTCCGTCTCAGCAAAGAATTCGTCGGATTGAGCGACTATGTGCATCTGTCGGCATAGAAGAAACACGGGACAATTAACAATCGTAGTGGCAATCTGGTTATTGTGCAACAAACGTAACAATTCTTGTAAAGCAATTGCCATGACGAAAATTGCTTACCTGAAGCAAGTCCCTTAATTCTGCTCGATCGTTCTTGCTCATGCCTTCGATGTCAATGTCAGGTACTACATCAGTAATAATTTCAGTACAGGTGCGAGAACTTGTTGAATAAAATATATGCTTCTGGGGTAAGAAAACCAATGCGATGCAAACATAAACCTACTTTTCGAGTACTGCTTGAAATCGCGCTCCATCACGATACGCAGAACATGAGACGAGAAGGCTGCCATGGTGCGCTCAATCCTAAAAGACACAAAAACAAAATCCAGGTCAGATTAATCAATGCTGTCATATATTTCAAAGAGACACACGATTTTTATTGCAAGGGCTTTAATTATTCACCTCACACCACGACAGTCCTCAAAATAACTTCGCATGAGTGGCGGATCATTTCCCAGATGGCCCTCACGACGCAATGCTTCGAGCCATTTATAAGTAACATCACGGAATTGACGCGGTTGCTTGCGCGTATCGACGATTGGCCAGCAGTCAACGAAGCGCTAATAGAAACAAAATTGCAAGGTGAGTGCGGAGATACCAGCAACTTCCAGTTTAGATTTGCGATGTGTGAATTCTACCTGGCAAGAATTACAAAATTCCTGCAATGCCGAACATAAACCATGTGTTTACGAGTATTTTACCTCCTGCGCTGTCGCGGCGTCCAATTTCTCGAATAGGAACCATGCAACAACTTCCATAACCTTTGTGTTGTTTGCGCCGCGGGAAAACATTTGCTCGTCGAAGATGATGGCGGCGTAGGTCCCCGTGGCGTGAATAGAAGGTTGAAAACCAAGAAGGAACAAATTCGTGTGAAAGATGGTACGCCATCGCGATTTGGCTGGAGTGGCAACTGGCGGTGCAGGGGAGGAGGCTGTTGATGCCTTCGAGTTGCGGAATGGGGTACTGGTGGCTGCTGTTCCAAAGATAGATTTTCGCATTGTTGTTTGTGTTGTGTTGTGTGTTGGTCAAGTCGAAGAAAACAACACGCGATCTTTTGACGGCGACTGCCAAATGTGAGCATGCTGACATCACCCGTTCGCTGCGCTGGTGGCTCATCTGTTGCACGTTGTCGCGAAAATTACAATTACATACATCACATAATAGAAAGAACCCCCCAATATATATAAAATAATGACCTTCGACCGAACCCGGAGTGAGCTGACAGACGCCCTCATCGAAGCTATAACTGGCATTGAGGTATGCCTGCGAATGAGCATTGTGCTCGCAGCCATTGTAACAAAATAGAAGCCTGATTGTCGCCTTGTCTTCTGACAATTCACTATAGCCTGGCACGGATAATCACGCGCTTTGCTTACAGTTTGCTGAATCAAACTTCAACTATCATCGCTTTGTTAGCGTTGAAGAGCGTGATATTGATAGGAGTATCAAGGGACTTGTCGAAAAATTCAGGATCAAAGATCGAGATGTAATGGCGGACTCGTTGGAAGCATGCATGCAACGGCTTTTCGCACCGAGCCTGGTGAAAATCAAAGATAGCCTTTACCCGGTAAGCTCAACAGTTGAATCGGTATCGTTCTCTTTGTCATACTTGTTCAATACCCTCATAATGACTAATTATTATTATGGAAAATGACGCCCATAATCATCACAACGCCAGCCGATCATCCGTTATGATATGCTTGCTCTTTTTCTCGCACTTTCAGACAATCCGCTCGCTGTTAACTATACTCCATCAACGACGCTTTGGACACGCCTGCCCCCTAAACCACTCACGTGGAAAGACATCATACGCGAGGAGCCGTTAACAGGCGATCATTGGTCCCGGCTGGAGAGTGATAGCGACGAAGATGGAGAGGATGATGTATTGTTTGAGGATTTTGAACTAGAGCTGGACGGGAATGGGCTGGTGAATGATGGAGATTTGGCAGAGAAAAAGGTGAGTTTGTGGTAGATGTGGTGATCTACAAAGCGGAGAGCTCTTCTTTTCGTCAAAAGACGGAAAAGCTGGATTATGTTCTATGTATCAGTCAGGGCAAGTTAATATTGCCCCAAATCTGAAAGCTGGGGCGAATGATATACATATCTGTCGAATGTTTCAGCCTCTAGGTTCCCGAATTTTGTATATCGCTTACCCTTTGCTATATTCATACTATAGCTCCGCAAACAGAAAAAACAAGTCATGGCGCGCGCACAGCAACAGCAATTTGAAAGCCACTCAGAGTTACCTCCCTCCCACTACCATCAAATGCATGTGGACTTCGAGCCCCCAGTCGATCGAGATGTCATGCGCATTTTGACCGAGAAGCAGTACTGGTGCAGCCCATCGTTTGGTAGTGGATTTGTCTCAAATAGGGACGACTTTGGAACAACCACTGCCGAAGGTAAGCTTACCGGCGTTACTGAGATGAAATTGAAACGGGAAATTCGCTAATGTGGCAATGATGCTATGCCTAAATGCTGGGTGCTGTTAATAGATTTCTCTATGCTGAAAATCCACGAGCCATGTTCGCTAGGTAACAGATGATCCCAACCGTAGCATACCTCGCTTCATTTTCTTCACGAAAGCAAGGAATTGTCTATTTTTAACCTACTATCGCGACATTCTCTTCTTTATAACACGATTATTGTCTTCAATATCGAACAGCACCTACCCTGCTCGTACATCAATCTCGTGATCGCAACATACGATTTTTGGACCCGCAGCGGCAGCAATATCTTGACGAAATAGATGCTGTCCGTGAAATCTGCTTCATGCTACGAGGTCACGCTGGCGTGCTTTTTGACCGTCACGAGTGGGATGTCGGTGGAGATGTTGGCGGAGGGCGTGGGTGGGAGGGCCTTGGTATTGTGGAAGGGATGTTCACTGTGAGTATTTAAGTGGGGTTCTTAATATGCCGCAATATTTGGTTTCCGATTTATGTAATGGTACCCTAAGATCTCTCCCAATATTTTGACAAAACTACAAGGTCAAACCCAAAGCTATTGTACAGCATTTGACGGAATCTACCCTCAAAAATCTGCTCTCCGAGTTCTGCGAGTATGGTAATTGGGTGACGAGATCTCGAGAACTGGTGAGATGGTATGCGTATATCTTTGCAATTATTCAATGTCGCTTTGCCTCTCAATTTGTATTCAGCGCTTCGATCATATTTTGGGGTTTATTATCGACAACTTATCAGCTATATATATATTCAATCTTCACATCTTTATTTACTACACAGCCTTTGCGCAGCAAGCCCGACTCTTTACGGACAGACCTGCCAGGCGTTTGCGTCGGCAGTGAATGAAATGCTCGTGAAATTTGAAGAGCGAATTGCTCGATTGGAGGCCGAATTTGGCAAATTTGCGAAACGGTCCGAGGGTAAGAGCACTTATATTTATATATTAATATTTATCAGTGTATATCACATACATGGCGCCAAAGATCAACTGAATCACGCAGAATTTCCGTCATTTTACAAGGGAATGACACAGTGGTCTCGCTGCTTAGACTTAAGAACCTATTATCCGCGGATCTCGAGCTGTTCCGGCTTGTGGGTCGTGTCGTTTCTGATACGCTAGTGCTTGGTAGGTGGTGCACTTGTGTAGTGATGTTTTTTTATGAGTTTGCGAACGGAATGTAATGTTATATACATCTCAATTGTTCATCGCATCCACGCACTGTTTGTTGCAGAGGCTGCTTCTACTCCACCCAGTGGCTATCCCCCTATATCACCGATTCCACCCGCACGCCTCACGGTATCGCTTCTTACCGGCCTCTACGACCAGATATTGCTCGCGCAAGCCGTAGGACAGCAGGAGGCATTCACGACGTTACGTCGTCTATTCGATTACAGTATTGAACCGTACGGTCGCATGATTGATCGGTGGATTTTCGAAGGCAATGTTGATGATGATTGCGCGAACGAGTTCTTTGTCGTCAGGTACGTATTGCCGAGTATTGATTGTTTTCTGAAATGACAATTAATGAGTGGCGAATTTTTGCGGGCATTTTCGTTGGGTTGCATCAATTTAATTTAATTTAATTTAATTTAATTATTTCCAACAGAAATCTCGATATCCCAGAAGACTCCCCACAATATTGGCATGAGGGCTTCCGCTTTCGCTCCATGGAGGCTGGGAGTGTACCGGAAGAACCTGAAGCCGATGACATCGATCAAGAGCTATTTACTCCACCATATCCATCTTTTCTCGAGCCGTTTGCAACAAAAATTCTTTTTGCAGGAAAGGCTGTCAATATGCTGCTATCTTTGAAGCTGGGAGATGTAAGCAGAATGGCCGATTTTTTATGGATCCAGGGTAGTGGAAAAGTTGATACATAAACTCCTGTACCATATCCTTACTTTCCTTAATATGATACTTATTTACTCAGGTGAACATGAAGGTTTATTCCAATCCGCACACGAGGTGGGAGGCACTGGAGTGGACAAACATACATGCATCGATGCGTTCGGCGGCGGCGAACTCGATTACCACTGCATTCACCGACGGTTTCAAAGGCTACACCGCGCTCACTACCGCCCATTTCCCCATGCTTGGAGACATGATACTAAAAAAATCCACCATTCATGGCGCCTCCGCTCTCGCCTCACGTCGCGGATCAAAAAGACAGAGTGTTCGAATTACTCATGCGATTTCGACAGCGCCAACATTGGAATCTGTGATGTCCATGGCTCGAGAATATGGGCGCGAAAATGGCGATGCAGAATCACAAACTGACGTTCGCGTTTCGGACGCCTTTTCGCTCTATCATCACGAAGTCAATGAGCACTTAGATAACTACGTACGACCGCAGTACGAATCGGCAGGTCGCCTCTTGGCGAATGTCCTCATGAGCCGTTGTGATCTTGCATATCATTTTCGTGCGTTGGCCGGTATTTATCTGATGCTGGAAGGGGACTTAATGCATCGATTTTGCCAGATGGTGTTCCACAAGGTAACGGACCCCGAGATATGGAATACGATTTGTAAACGGCGCGCAGCGATTCATGCCATTATCCCGCCCCTCTACTTGTAGATGTCTCTGTTTTAAACCATGTAGATCTTACAAATCCGATGTTTTACTATTTCATACCAGATGGATAAGCGTCAGGCTTGGTATGACAGTCAAACTTTGAACGGACTGTTCATGGAAGCCTGCCGTCACACCGAGTGGGAACGCCAGGATAACGTCCATATCTGGGTGAAAGAGCGCGAGAATCTACAGAAGCGCACCGTGGCTGCCGCTGTAAACCGGAATGGGCATCGCGATGGAAGGATCAGCGGGAAGTCTAGCAGCGTCGATCTGAACAGCGTCAGGGTGTTCGAGAATGTAGTGGTGGAGTATAGGGTACGCATAAATTGTTTTGCTCATATTCTTAAACATCCTCGAGGATTCTCTTTTCTTTTCATTTTCTTATGAATTATTTGACGTGATCATAGCTTCCATGGCCGATAAACAATATTATTCGCGCAGCGGCGATACATCAGTACAAAAAACTCATCACGCTGGTATTAGAGTTGAAACGCGCAAAATGCCTAATGGAGCGTATCGCCCTCTTCAAAAGTCGGCTACATCACCAAGCGGCGCGTAATCGCCGCGACCCGGCCATACTGCTCTTTTATTCGCTTAGGGTGCGGCTAATGTGGTTCATAAATACAGTTTACAACTATATCATGACGACGGTGCGTAACTCGAGTAACATGGGCATCATGTCCCAGTACCTTTCAAATTGAATTTCGCGCCACAGTTTCTGATGATGCGGTTGTCTTATTGATCCGTTTAGATTCTTCATGCGGAGACCCAAGCATTCCAGGAGAAGCTTGCACAAGTTTTTGACGTTGACGAGATCATTCAGCTGCATGAAGAGTATGTACGACGCATCCGGGACCGGTGTTTGCTAAATGAAAAGGTAACCTGATTGAAAGAATTGACCCTCCGGTCCCCTCTTCCCTTTTATAAGCCCTGGCAAATTATCTGATAGTTGCTTCTGTTGAATCTGAAAACATCGGCCTACCTCATTATCGTCGATTAGCATATTTACTGTATTCCATGATATAGATAGCGACTAGAGAAATAACTTTATTTTTCTCTGTTTCATGCAGGCTATATATATCATGCGAGCGATTGTTCTTGTCCTCGACGCCACAATCCGTTTCTCCAATCTCTTCGCGCGTTACGTCGAAGACCCAGCAGCCAAATCCTTTGTGATCACACAACAAAGCATCCGCTTTTGGGTAGCACCGAGAGTGGACTCTGACGATGAGGAGAGCGACGGTGACAGTTATGACGAGGAGGATCAGGACGAAGAGGAAGATGGCTTCTGGAAGGGACTGAATGAGATCGATCGCGAATTTAAGAGAGCCAGTGATTTCGTGACGACGAGTTTGAGGGTCATTGCGAGGAGCGGGGGATTTGCATGGTGTAAGTACCGACCTCTTTTTTTTTTTTTTTT
>RBNI01001597.1:0-21702 GCA_003990745.1 Jimgerdemannia flammicorona | reverse complement strand
AAAAAGTCACGAATAAATATAGCAGTAATAACAATCGTACCGAAATGATGCTAGGCGTATCGTAGTATATCATTGTGTCGAAACCCCCCGTATTCTTGCAAATTTTTATGATTTGCTCCATTTTTTGTTCTCTCTATCTGCATTGTGCATGCACTTGTTAAAATTTTTATTTTCATTTAATATTTATAATAAATTACTCTTTTTTTGATTTAAGCCCAAGTTTGCTTCGTAATATTAGATTCCTCCTGAGGTTTTTGCATTCCGTTGCACTCTGTGTTGCATGACGGCGAAAACCAACCAACCCTTTTCCTGTGGCGATCCACCAATGGCGTGTCCATTCCAGTACCTACACAAAAGGCCGACGCACACATCCTCACTTCGATCGCCACGATGCCCTATTCAAAAACCCCCATTTTCATCTCTGGGTGAATTAAAGTTTTTTTTTTTTTTTTTTTTTTTGTATATATGTATACTTATCAAAATAGATTTATATCAATATTGAGTAATTATAAATTAGTAAGAATATCTTAAGTAAATGTATTCTATTTAAAACTTTGTAACTTTATAATATATATATATAAATTTACTTACTTTATATATATTACTTCAATATACTATATACTATATTCTTTTATTTACTTATTTTTCTAATAAATTATTTCAGTTATATATTATTTAAGTTATTTTCTAATTTTATATTATTCTGAAATTCTTCAATCATCATGACAATTATACCATATTTATACTCTTCCAAATGTTTGTATATATATATACTATATATATATATTTCTTTCTTTTCTTATATAAGCATTTCTCATTACAGTTTCATATTCTATTTTTTATTTCTATAGTAAATGACTCTTCTTTGAACTTTAATGCCAACAAATTTTCTTCGTACTATCAAAGTGTTCTGTGATTCCTCCTGGGGTTTTTGCATTCCGTCACACTCTGTGTGACGAAGTTTACATTTGAGAGACGCGTCTCCGTCGTCACTACCATCCCGTTCCGGCTACATCAACCCACCCATCCTTGATCGACGGAATTCTTCAAGAAATCTGTTACACATAGTCACTCTGACCACCGATCTCTCAGTTTGGGCTATTTTCTTGAGGCGATCCCGTAATGCCCTATTTAGATACCCCGCATTTTAATTTCACTAATAGTATGCTATTGTTCTGATCCGTTTTGCAGTGAGCCTACCTCGCTATGACTCATTTCCGCATGAAATGTCAAGAGTGCTATGGCAAGGAAAATCTCCACAGCGACACGTTCAGGACGAGGACATAGGTCTCGTCATTCGATCGGGAGAATCCGCCTCGTTGATCATGAACCTGTGCGGCCTTTCACCTTCAAAGGTTACTTCCGTCCGACCTCACGGACCATCCTTTGTAAGCCGACGACCTTTCCTTGTCGTACATACGGAGTAAGATCTTTTTCGTGGACGTAGAAATTTGACGTATGTTTATTAAATCCAGAACCATAACCGGGTTCCGTGTACAACCGGATTGTAAACCACTTCGTAATTTAATTTTTCAATACCGTTCTGCTTCGAAAAACCTATATAACCCAGATCTTGGAAGTAATTCCACATCAATCTTCTGCATTTACTGCATCCGCTTCTCACAACCAACCACCAACTCAAATATGAAGGCCTCAATTTTCTTCACCGGTCTCGGTCTCCTCGCCACCGCCGGCAGCTCCTTTGCTCTGACCATCTACCCCATCGGCCAGAATGTGACGGGAAGCGCGACCTTCCATGACGCCGTCGGCAACGAGGGAACCTGCTCCCTCGAGTCTATGCCCGTGGTTTGGAAGACCGTCGCCATGACCGACTCCCAGTGGTTCGGCGCCAACATCTGCGGCTCTTGCATCCAGGTCACGGCCTTAATGGAAAGACCACAAAGGTCATGGTCAGACCAGTGTCCTGGTTGTCCCAACAACCACCTTGATCTCGAATCCTAGGCGTTTACCGACCTCGCTCCAGCAAGCCAAGGCGTCATCAATAACTTGAAGTGGAAAGTCATTCCCTGCGACCACCCCGGCACTGTGTCATACAAGTTCAAGGATGGTGTGAGCCAATGGTGATGGTTTACTTCTGTAGCATCGTAATATGACAACCATCATTTCTGCGCTAATATTCTTACTGCTATGTATGCTCGTATGACATTTTATTTTTCTTTCTCTTTTTCAAGCGGATTCAGAAGAAATGGGAGATGTGGGAGGTCGTTTCAGAGTAGCGAATTTGCAAGGAGGTATATATATAGAGGAATCAGCGCCTCAGATTTCTGACAGTTAAACAGTTGATGACGACACCAAATCCCAAATAAGCAACGCCATTGTCGATCGGCCACGCGAAAACGAAAAATGTCGAATCTCCATGGTGAGGACAGCAATCCGAATGCGACTTGTTTGAGCGAATTCTTGGCTTTTATCCATGAGCTTCTAACCATATTGCACTGTAGATTATTATGTGGAAAGGGATGTAAATTAACAAAAAAAAAAAAATTAGTTTGCTTAAATGTTTAGAGTTATGAACGTAGCTCAAACTTCGGCAAAGTGGCCGAAGCCACGGATAAACCACTATCATGCAATCTTTCAGGTCTTTCATGCAATCTTAGCTTAGTGTCAGTTCCCTGCCACACTATTTCTTATGCAATCTTAGCTTAGTCTCAGTTTCTGTTGTGCAGTTTCTTATGCAATGTTAGCCTAGTCTCAGTTCCCTGGCAAGATGCCAGTGGCAAATAGCTTAGCAACATTTCAGTATGCATTACATGTAATATCCCCCTGAGTGACTGAGTATGTGTTGCATCTTAACAATCAAGTGTGTAGACTATGCCTGTATACTTAGTTAGTTCCTGCAATCAGTTTATGCAAAAAAAAAAAAAAAAGCCAACAAACCATGCCCCCAATTCGCACCCAGTCCCAGGGTCCTCTCCCACTGGTACCAGCTCAACCTATGCAGGATCCTCCACAAGCTCGTGCCCCAATTCCCAATTTACCAGGTCTATGCACTCTACATAAGGAACACTTAGTCACTCTATGCCGTGACCATAACTTATTAGTCGATGGTCAAAAAGTGGTATTGGTGGTGCGTCTGGACACATATTGTCCCAATCTAGACCCAGAACCTCCATGGCCACCAGAGCAAACTGAAGATGCCCTTATCGAATGTTTACTACCTGCTGGGCTCAGCACCAGCTCTACCAGCCTTTCTTATGGATTTACTGCAAACAGTACCCCCATCAGTTATGGCCCCCCCATCAGTCGTGGCCCCCCTTATGCCACCACCCACTCTAATAGGACCCCTGGTCAGCAGTGAGTTAATATCCTCCTTTGTTTCTGATATTATATTAAGGCAGGATTGAGTCCCTCCCAATCTGTTAGCTTCACTGGAGATAGAAGAATATCAAATCCTAGCCGAATGGACTGGGAACACCCTTACATCACGTGTGAGCTATAAGAAATCAGATACACACCCACCAGACTGTGACCTCAACCTACCCCTTTAGCTTGAGGCCATTTTTAATATTCAAGGTATGCTTCTCTCTCTGGGCATGACTTGGTCCACCGTCCACATGGTACATGCACCCCAACTACTAGCCCATACCATCTTCATTATTAAGGCTATCAATGATTGATACGATTGGGTAGTACTCCAATACTTCGATAGACAAGTCTGCATACTGAAAGCTTCATTTCCAGAGCTAGATATTGGTAATCCAGAGACAGTTTGCTGTACATTTGAAATGATTGTTGGTCAACTGGCAACTGCTCCTGCTACTTATAGCCATCGGATGACCCTTTCTCACTCAGCATTACAGTTGACAGGAGTTTCATCAACAGCTCTGGGTAGTATAAAGGCAGGCCCTGCCTGTAATATACCATGCTTTTGATGTGGGGTGCAGGGGCATGGCATCAGCTCCTGCACCCAAACCCCACTTCAATGGCCCATATTTGCCCAGAAGTCAGATGATCTGTTATATCCTGATGGTGCCGCTAGCTCAGTCTGCTAGAATTTTAATGGCCCCAGCTGTCCCCACTCTAACTGTGGTCGAGTTCATGTCTGCCTCTTCTGCTATGGACCCCACACAGCCTCAGCATACATTGCTCGCCATGGCTAATCTCACCATACCACCAACCTCTGCACACCCAACTACCCCTTATCAGTTAAAGGAGTGGATACAGGCCTTGCAATCACATCCTGACCAACCCCTAGTCCAGTACCACTTAACAAGCCTTTGCAATGATTACTTGCATGGCAACCACTCCCACCCTGAGCTTCACATTGATCTGCTATCTGTCAGCATATTGTCACCAAGAAGTCCTCTCCACCAACATTCATAGTGAATTAGCTACTGGCCATTATTTAGGCCCCTTCCTATCCCTATTGGTACTCCTCATTGAGTTTCACCCCTTTCACAATGCTCTCCTTAGCACCATCCCCAAGAAACACTTGACCAAATTTAGGATGATACAGTACCTCTTCTTTCCTGAAGAAACATCAGTTAACAATGATATTGACCCAGAAGAGTTTTCTATTCAGTACCACTCAATCCAAGCTGTCATCCTCCTACTCATTGCTATTGGTCCCACAGCACTATTCGGGAAAGCAGATATCAAGGAGGCATTTCATACAATTCCTGTCTACCAGTCAAACTGGGCTATACAAGGTATCTGTTGGCTTGGTCTCTTTTTTCTCAACATGTTTCTCCCATTTGGTCTGTGCTCCGCCCTCTTCATATTCACCTCTCTCATAGACCTCTTTACATGGATCTGTACCTACCTCTATGACCTTCCCAACCTGGGTCATTTTGTTGATAACTTCATTTATGTCACATCCCCTGCAAGTGCGCTATTCTCTTACATATGATTTTATGTCATTGCTGCACAATTCGGCCTCCCCCTCAAGATGTCCAAAGACATCCCTCTGACCCCCTCAATTGAGACATGGGCTTTTGTCTTAATGTGCCATCCATGATGATCAGCCTTCCCAAGGAAAAGCAGGTGCATCTCTTAACTCTCATCACAGACTGGCTTACTTCTACCAATTCTGCTCACCCTCACCATCTTTGGCCATGGTCACATCATGATACTCAGTCACTTGCAGGCCACCTGATGTACATGGTCCAGATTCTTCCTTATGGGAAAGTATTTTGCAACTGCATTATTCATTTTGCTGCTTCCTGGAAGCTGCCCTACATTGGGCGACATTATTCACCTCTACAATTAGCCACTGATTTACAGTGGTAGTCTGACATTCTTCACTCATGGTCGGGCTGCTGTCTGCTCTACCATTCTGATTGGATTGACCATGGTTTCTTTACCGATACATCTGGGACCTTCAGCACTGACAGCCTGCTGGAGCATCACTAGTGGAGTATATGGTGGACTCCCTTCTTGTTGGCCAGGGGTATGACATATTCTGGAAGGAGATGTTTGCTATCTGGGTTTCATTGGTGCTTTGGGGCCCATTCTTTCATTCACAATACATCATTCTTTGGTGTGATAGCCAACCCTGTATTGAAGTATTAATCAGTAGTCATGCTCACCACCACCCTCTTGTCAATGATTTGCTATATCACATCATTCTTCTTTACCTCAAAATGGGATTTGACATTCAGGCTTGGTACATTCCCTCTGCATCAAACCCTGCTGACCCTTTATCTTGCAGTACTCTCCCTCTCTACCTCTAGGAACTTCTACCTACCTCAATCACATCCCTCTTTAGCTTTGCCATCAATTTGACACATGTCTCTACCAGTAGTCCCACACCCAGACTGATAGCCTGCACCCTGGTGTCAACTCTCTCCACTGCTTCCTCAACTCCTGCAATATTCTCGAAGCAACTGCTATCCCCTTGCAGGATAACCTGTTAAGTCATTAGGCACTATGGCTTGCTAGTGAGGGTAAACCTCACACCACTATTAAGAACTATTTCTATAATCTAGCTAATTATCAAGTGGCCCACTGACAGGGCCCCCAACTGCAGTGCTCAGTGCTACCACTTTTCGATGCTATTCTCAAGTCTATCCAGGCTTCCCCCCACCACCCTCTCATTTGTGAGACTGCTGCCCTATTACTCATTAACATTTATGGGCCATTCACAGTACATTATGACTAGACATGTCATTCAGTACCACCATTTGGGCAGCTGCTTGCTCTGCCTTCTACAGTCTCATGCAAGTTGGTGAACTCACTATGCAGAATGGTGCGGCCTTCAATCCCATCTGGCAGGCATGTTGTTTCAACTTCCTTAGGCGATGGGACTCAGTGCACACATGCCCCTTCTGATCTTTACATCTTCTGTGAACAAAGACTGATGAGACAGGTGATGTTTTGCTTGGGTTTTCTGGTGCATTCGACTGCCCATGCACCACTATCGACAACATGATTCAGATACTCCCAGCCTGGCCAGAAGACCCAGCCTTCTGCCTTGGCCTATCTCAACCACTCACTTGAACGACCTTTATTGACACTATCCAGTCTTTCTTGGTTAGCACCTCACTGTCCTGTGGCATACATGGTCACTCTTTTTGCATCAGCAGTACTACTCTGTTAGCTTCAGCTAGTTACCCTGACTATGTTATTCAACTGGCAGGCCACTGGAAATCAGTAGCTTTTCTTTGTTACATTCGTTATTTACACTGTATCCTGCCTCGAATAACTATAGCTGTGGCAGTGCTCCCCTTTTCCTGATTACCAGTGGGTCATGGGTTTGGCTGGTGGTGGTGGTTGGTGGCACCTGAATTAGGAGTCTGACCACCCCCCAGGCCTGTGGTATTAGCCTCTTTGCTTTATGCAAATGGCAGGCCTGGGAAGCACATGCTTCTATATTCACCAAATCCATTAACCCAGCTTATATCAGCACACTCGATTTAGCATAACACATCTCACATATATTTTATGTGAAAGAAACTTTGTTAGAGTTATGAATGTAGCTCAAACTTCAGCAAAGTGGCTGAAGTTATGGATAAACCACTATTATGCAATCTTTCAGGTCTTTCATGTAATCTTAGCTTAGTATCAGTTCCCTGCCACACCATTTCTTATGCAATCTTAGCTTAGTCTCAGTTTCTATTGTGTGGTTTCTTATGCAATGTTAGCCTAGTCTCAGTTCCCCAATGAGATGCCAGTGGTAAATAGCTTAGCAATGTTTCAGTATGCATTACATGTAATATTCCCCTGAGTAACTGAGTACATGTTGCATCTTAACAATCAAGTGTATAGACTATGTCTGTATACTTAGTTAGTTCTTGCAATCAGTTTATGCAACCCATCCCACCCTTCCCTTTTGGAGGAGGAACAATAAATGTGTAGCCCCTTCACTTTATACAAATAGTGGGCCTGGGAAGTGCATGCTTTCATATTCACCAAACCCATCAACCCAGCTTATATCAGCACACTCGATTTAGCATAATACATCTCACATACATTTTACATGAAGGACACTTTGTCCAATTTGGGTGTTCATGTGAATGAACCAAGATGGTATTTTTTAAATTCCCATTGGGACTGAGCCCTAGTCAGATCAACTATACTCACAAAATCTCCTCTTTGCCTGTCTAAGGCATCAAAGGGCTTGAGTTTTTGCAGCAGGTCATTCAAACAGGTGTTTTGGGACATAGTTGTTTGTGAGGTGGTGCAATTAGTGTGAGGTTTCACAGATATTTATAGGGCCACCAGGGGACAGTGTTGACTTTCTCTCTTACCTCTTCCATACTCCCTTAAACCTCTACTGCCCCCTCTCTTCCTGTGCCCAAAAAACCTTGTTACTCTTTTTGGGTAGGTTCAATGACCGATTACACCAATGGTGAATGAGGTTGATATAATGATATAATGTACCACTCCCACCCCCCCACCCCCTCTCACCTCCAAAACAAATATTGCAAAATTCAAAAATCTTATGCTTCACACTGCCAAGATATACAAGTCGATCTTTGACCTTGTCAGCAGTCATATACTGGACTCCCATCATACAGACTTCAAGTCACCATCTCAAAGAGGTTGTATACTTGATATCATTGTGTGTGCGGGACATGGACTCAAGGCTGAAAACAATAGCTACTATTGAATTTTGACTATTATTGATATCTTCTCAAAGTACTTGTAGATAGTATTCCCAAACAATCAAATCAATTCAAATTGAATTGAATTGAATTGAATTGAATTGAATTGAATTCAAATTAGTTTAAATCAAATTAAGGTTTAATTTAATTCTTTTCTTTTTTGAATTATGATTTCTTAATAAAAATACATGAATTTTATTAAGCTATATTTTCCTATATAAAATAAATTCAACAAACTAAAAAATATTATTTTTTATCAAATAATTGAATTTTAAAAATTATTTCAAATTTTTAACTTAAATTAAATTAAGCCTTAGTTTAAATTAAATCAAATTTGATTTTAAATTAATTTAATTTAATTATTCAGAGTATTATTTGTAAATAATTCTATTATTTAATAAAGACTAAGTATTAGAAATATACTATTATAATTAAATTTATAATTACTAATACTTTTAAATTTTTTAATTTTAAAATATAATTAAGTTATTATTATAATATGTAGATACCTAATCTGGAAATTATGATGAATTTCTGTATCTTGAAACTTGATCTTGTACTGACTCTTGCAGAGTTCTCAGAGTACAGAGGTGTGAGTTCAAAGTATATCTACCCACAGGCTTACTAGTTCTCTTACTTTTTCTTTATATTGAACTATTTCAATTTGAGGTTTATTTACTCTAGATATTGGAATACATATTTATATAATTTTACTAGCTATAGAGTAACTAAGTTATGACTATATTTCCTATAAGTCACTTTATAAGTATTGAATCTTTTGGCATCTGCTAGGATTTTGATAATTGTAAAGATTTTAATATTTATAAAATCTTAGTAATTGTTAAAGTTTCTATATTATCAAAATGACTACTATTTGTAAGACTATACTATATTTGAGAATTGGATTCAGGTATTATAATCAAATGTCAATTTTTCTAATTTATATTACTAATTCAGATCAATCATCACAACTTTCTTCTGAATAGGTAATTTATCTCTAAAATATCCTATTCAAACTCCTAAGCCTTGATCATTTAAATCTCTTTATACTGTATAATTTGTATCATTATGTTCTTCCAATATTATCTTTTGATATATCTGAAGTCTTTTGGAGCTACTTCTCAGAAATGAGCTAGAGCTGACTTATCTTCTTTGAATACTTGTACACTCTCTTAGTGATAGTGATCTGAGTATAGAAGAGCTAATACTCTCTAATCTAATCTTCTTTTTTTATCTCTAACTTTGAGTTTAGTAGCTGTTCTAACTTGAAGTATTCCTGGAACTCAGTCTAGTTCTGGTAGATCTTGAAATATAAAATTCATAATATACTATCAAAGGATTCCTCTATAGTTGATGACTTGGTGGAATACTACTGTTTTTCTATATCTTACTATATAGTACAAGTGATCTTAAGGGCTGCAGTATTACTTCATTAGTAAGTTATGATATTTTTCAAGTTGATTTCAATAAATAGTAGTAGAGATAATTATATCTAAGAGTTTTTATAATCAAAAGATAGTTTCTCTATATCTTATATAAGATAAGATCTTTCTCACTTAGGCTTCAGTTTTTATAACTATAAGACTTCTACTATATTTTAATATACCAGAACTTTCTCTTCTATCTTGATAATTTCCAAAGACTTATAAATCTTCTCTGTATTATTCCATTATAGAGTCTGCACCTTTGTTATATAATTCTTAGCTTTTTTTCTGATTTGATATAGTCTTTATATCTTTATATCTATATGTTTCCATATAGTATCTCTATTAGATAATAGGGTTTCTTGAGAACTTTCTTCTCTGAACAGAATTTCTCAAGAGGTAAAATGAGTATTTTGTAATCAGATATCTCAGAGAGCAAATAATACTATTGGTAGATAATGATACCAGTTTTCATAATTATTATAGATCTTGACAATAATATTCTTAAGAGTCTTATTAGTTCTTTCTACTTATATATTTCTCTGAAGGTGATAGACTGTAGTTTTAGATCTTGTACTTCTTATAGAAAATCTCAAAGAACTGATTTATAAATTCTGTTTCTCTATCTGTAGTTACTTGTATTAGAGTCTTGAATTAGCAGATGATTTCTTTATAGAAGAAATTAGTAATTAACTATATATTGGCTTTTTTGAGAGATTATATTTTTATCTATTTTGTAAAAAGATCTATAATGATAATAATGTATCAGTTACCAGTCAAAGTCAAGGGTAGAGGGCTAATTATATCTATTGTAATATATATAAAGAGTATTGATTCTATGTATATATGCTGATTCTGAGATCTAATTTTATTAGTCTTATTTCTATTTTTGATATTTGTTATAGATCTTGATAAATTATCTAATATCTTTCTCTATTCCTAATTACTATATTGTTCTTTTTGCTTTATTATATATATTTATTCCTTCTAGATAACTAAGTTTATATACTGATTTTATTGTTTACTCCTTTTTATATTTAGATATAACTAGTAGTTTTTCTTTTCTTAATATTTCTCTATCAGTTTCAAATTGTTTTCATATTCTATTAATAATTATTTATATTTATTCTTTCAAATATTGGGGTATCTTTCACTATCTCAGATAGGTGATAATTCTATAGTAAAGCTTCTTATTCATAGTTAATTTATTGGTTGAGAGTTCTTCAGGATATCTATGAGAGGATATCTGTATTGGTATTAGTTCTTCCAGAGCAGTGCACAATGATTACATTATAGGCTTGCAACTTTATAATCTATCTGATATAGATTCCTTTAGATTGTCTAGTAATCAGTAGCTAAGTAATAGGTGAATAGTCTGTCTAAATGATGAAGTATCTTCTAGCAAGATAGTAGTAAAACTTTTCTATAACTCAGATGACTGCAAGATACTCTAACTGATATAATTTATATTCTTTTTCAGCTTCTCAGATTCCTTAGCTGAGATATATGATAATATACTCTACTTTATCTTTTTTCTAGACCAGAACTTCTCCTAGTCTTTGTATACTTATATCTGTCTATAGAATGAATTTCTGAGTCCAATTAGGTCTCCTCAGAATGAGTATCTAGATCAGCCTGACCTTGAGTTTATTGAATGCTTTCTGTTATCTGTCAGTCTACTGGAACTTGATATTCTTCTTATTGAGTCCATAGATTGGACCTATAATGTTAGAGAATTCTCTAATAAATCTACAATAATATGAGACTAGTTTCATGAAGGCTTGGGCTTTAGTAATAGTAGTAGATCTTAGATATGCTACTACTACTTATATCTTGAGAGGATCTGTGTGTATTTTATCTCAGTTAATAATGTGACCAAGATAGAAGATCTCAATTTTTGCAAATTTGCACTTTTTGGACTTAATATATAGATCATACTTTCTTAGCTTTTCTATCTACTATATATACTACAAATACTCTTCTGGTATCTTGCTATAGATAATCATATCATCTATATAAACCATCATCTATCTTCTCATATTATAGTAGAAGATTTTATTTATCATTTACTGAAAACTTACTAGGGTATTATATATTCTAAATAGTATTTATAGATAGATATAGATTTCATCTAGAGTAATAAAGACTGACTTCTCACTTATTACTTCTATGAGACTAATTTAGTAGAATCCTGAGTACAGATTTAAGGTATTGTAATATTATACTTTATCTTCTAGAGTTATAAGAATATTACTGATGAGAGGTAGTGGTTGATGATCCTTTTTGATAATTAGATTGAGTTTTTTAATCAGTACAGAGTCTTTGGACAAATTCTTCTAACTTGCTTCCTTTTTTTAAGACTAGTATAACTAGTGAAACTCAGAGGCTACTGACTTCTTTAATAATATTGGCTTCTTCTATTAGCTTGATTTCTTCTCTGAGCCATTTATGATAGACTGATAGAATAGATCTTATCTTTTGATAAATTGGTTTGGTATCTTCTATATCTATATTATAGTAGTAGTATGAGGTCTTTTTTTTTGATATTTTTAAAATCTGTATCTAGAATATTCTTAAATTTATAGAGTATCTTCTTGAGTTCCTTCTTGAGTAAAAATTCATTTCTTATTCATAGTTTCCTCCTTCTTGTGGTCTAGTCTTGTAATCTTGATACTAATGAAAACTCCTCTTTCTATAGATCTGAATTCTTTTTTTTCTTTATTTGTTTTCTCCAACTTCTTGACTTTTATAATCTTTGGCTGTAGGATCAGAAATATCAATATTTATATCAGTTAGTTTTTCTTCTTAATTGGGAATAGAATTATAGAATTATGGTTTCTAGTAATAAGTAGTATTTCTCTAGTATAATCTAAATTGATAACTTCTCCTTCAATAGTAATCTCACTCCTAGCTAGACTACTTCTTGTCTTGAGAATCCTGATATAGTCTTTTAGAATAGTTATTTCCAGACCAGTTGTGAGTAGAGTAGTTGTCTGGGGCTCAAGTGTGGTTTTCTTTACTGTGGCAATATCTATTTCAGCTGTATTCTCCAACTTATATTCTGATAGAACTGCATTAGAGTAGATCTTTCAAATCTTAACCTTAATTTCTTCTTTATCCTCACTATCTTTCAAAAGAGCTGATGGTTTATTGGAATATTTATACAAGTTTACTAGCTATAAGATAGCTAAGTTATGACTATATTTTCTATAAGTAGTGCTCCTAACAAATCAAATCAAAGGTCTAATTCAATTTAATTTGAATTAATCAAAGGCTAATTTGATTTGAGGTCTGATTTGAATCCTATTTTTCAAAATATAATAACTCAACAAATATACTGCCAAATTTAATTATCTTTAGCTTATTAGATTCCTCTTATATAGGGGAATCCAACAAGCTAAAGATCATTAAATTTGGACATATATTTGTCAAGTTATTATATTTTGAAAAATAGGGTTCAAATCAGACCCTTAATTTGATTCAAATTCAATTTGATTTGAACTTAATTTAAATTGAAAAATCCCCAATTCAATTCAATTCAAATGACTCTCAATTCAATTTGATTCAAATTGATTCAATTTATTTGGAAGTATTACTCATGAGTTACTTTATATATATATATATAAATCCTTAATACATATTTGTAAAATTTTAACAATCATCAAAATTTAATATCAATATTTGTAAAATCCTAATATTTGTTAAAGTTTTTACATTTGTAAAATATATAACTGCTATTTGTAAGACTATACTATATTTTAGAAATTGGATTTAGATATTATAATTAAATATCTATTCTTCTGATTCATATTTCTAATTTAGATTAACTATTATAACTTTTTTCTAAATAGATGATTTATCTTTAAAATATCTTATTTACTTAAACTCCTAAGCTTCCACAAGTTATATCTTTTTATATTATGCAATTTGTATCATTATATTCTCCCAATAGTATCTCTTAGTATATATATCTGAAGTCTCTTGAGACTACTTCTTAGAAATGAGCTAAAGCTAGCTCATCATCTTTAAACAACTTGTACACTTGTTTAGCAATATTGATCTAAGTATAAAAGAGTTAATACTCTCTGATCCAGTCTTCTTTTCCTATTTCTGACTGTGAATTCAGTAGCTGTCTCAATTTGAAGTATTTGTAAAACTTGGTCTAGTTTTAATAGATCTTGAAATATGAGATTTATGACAAGTGTATCTGTACTATACTTTAGATACTATTGAAGGATTCCTCTATTATAGGTGACTCAGTAGTATACCATTGTCTTTCTATGACTTATTGTATAGTACTAGTGATCTTGAGAGCTGTAATAGTACTTTATTAATTAGCTATAGTACTTCTTAAGTCAGTTTCAGTAAATGATAGTGGGGATGATTGTGCCTGAGAGTTTTTATAGCCAAAAGATAGTCTCTTTTATATCTTGCATAAGATAAGGTCCTTTCTACTTAGACTCTAGTTTTTATAATCATAAAGCTTCTACTATATTCTAATATATTAGGACTTTATCTTCTATCTTGATAATCTCTAAGAGCTTGTAAATCTTCTCTACATTATTCCATTATAGAGCTTGTATCTTAGTTATATAATCCTCAGCCTTCTTTCTAATTTGGTATAGTCTCTATATCTCTATATCTATATATTTCTATATAGTATTTCTATTGGATAATAGAGTTTCTTGAAAACTTTCTTCTCTGAACAGTATTTCTCAAGAGACAAAATGGATACTTTATAATTAGATATCTCAGAGAGCAGATAATGCTATTGATAGATAGTGGTCTCAGTTTTCATAGTTATTGCAGATCTTGGTAATGACATTCTTGAGAGTCTTATTAGTTCTTTCTATTTATTCATTTTCTTAAAAGTGATAGGCTGTAGTCTAAATATACTAGATCTTGTACTTCTTGTAGAGAATCTTAAAAAACTAGTTCACAAATTCTATTTCTCTGTCTGTAGTTATCTGTATTGGAGTCTTGAATCAGCAAATAATTTCTTTATAAAAGAAATAAGCAATTAACTATATATTGACTTTCTTAAGTAGTTCTACTTCTATCTATTTTGTAAAAAGGTCTATAATAATAATAATGTATTAGTTACCAGTCAAAGTCAAGGATAGAGAACTGATTATATCTATTATAATATAAACAAATAATACTAGTTCTATATATACTAATTCTGAGGTCTAATTTCATTAGTCTTATTTCTATTTCTGATATTTGTCATAGGTCTTGACAAATCCTCTAATATGTATCTTTCTCTATTCTTGACTATCACATTGTTCTTCTTACTTTATTATATATATTTGTTTCTTCTAGATGGCTAGGTTCATATATTAATTTCATTGCTTACTCCTTCTTGTGTTTAGGTATAACTAGTAGCTTTTCTTTCTTTAATATTTCTCTATTAGTTTCAAATCATTTCTATGTTCTGTTAATAATTATTTATATCTATTCTTCCAGATATTGGAGTATCTTTTGCTGTCCCAGATAGATGATAATTCTATAGTAGAGCTCCTTATTTATAGTTGGTTTGCTAGTTAGAAGTCTATTGAAGTATCTGTAAGAGAGCATCTATATTGGCATTAGTTCTTTCAGAGTAATGTATAATAGTTATATTATAGGCTTGCAACTTCATAATCTATCTAATATAGATTTTTTTGGGTTGTCCAGTAGCCAGTAGTCAAGTAAGAGCTAAATAGTCCATCTGAATAGTAAAGTATCTTTTAGTAAGATAGTAGTAAAACTTTTCTATAGCTCAGATGACTATAAGATATTTTAACTTATAGAATTAATATTCTTTTTCAGCTTCTTGGATTCCTTGGCTGAGATATGTAATGATATACTCTACTTTGTCTTTTTTCTGAGCTAAAACTACTCTTAGTCTTTATATACTTATATCTATTTGCAGAATGAATTCTTGAGATAAATCTGGTCTTCTGATGATAGATACTTGGGTCAGCCTGATCTTGAGTTCATCAAATGCTTTCTGTTGTCTGTCAGTCTACTGAAACTTGATGTCCTTCTTGTTGAGTTTGTAGATTAAATCTGTAATATTGAAAATTTTCTAATAAATCTATAATAATATGAGATAAGTCTCATAAAGGCTTAAGCTTCTGTAACAGTAGTGGGTCTTAGATATACTACTACTACTTAAATCTTGAGAGAGTCTATATATATTCCATCTCAATTAATAATATAGCCAAGGTAAAAAATCTTGATTTCTATAAACTTATACTTCTTGAGCTTGATATATATAGGCTATAATTTCTCAATTTCTCTATTATCTATTAGATATACTATAGATAGTTCTATACTATCTTGCTATAGATAATAATATTATTTATATAAACTATTATCTATCTTCTTATATTATAACAGAAGATTTATTTATCATTTGCTAGAAGCTTGCTAGAGTATTATATATTTTAAATAGTATTTGTAGATAGATATGGGTTCTATCTGGGATAATGAAGGCTGACTTCTCACTTACTACTTCTGTAAGGTCAATTTGGTAAAATTCTGAGTATAAATTTAAAATACTATAGTACTGTACTTCATCTTCCAAAGTTATAAGGATATTACTGATGAGAGATAGTAGTTGGTAATTCTTCTTAGTAATCAGATTGAGCTTTTTGTAATTAGTGCTGAGTTTTGGGGCAAATTCTCCTAACTTGTTTCTTTTCTTCAAGACTAGTATAACTGGTAAAGCCCAAGAACTACTGACTTCTTTAATAATACTGACTTCTTCTATTTGTCTGATTTCTTCTTTAAGTTATTTATAGTAAGCTGGTAGAATGGATCTTACCTTCTGATAGATTGGTTCAGTGTCTCCTATATCTATATCATAGTAGTAGTATGGTATTTTTTCTTTGATATTCTTGAAATCTGTAGTAAGGATATCCTCAAATTCATAGAGTATCTTCTTAAGTTCCTTCTTGAATGAGAATTTATTTTCTATAGTATAGCTATGCTTATTCATGATTTCCTCTTTCTTGTGATTCAGTTTGGTGATTTTGGTACTAGCAAATACTTCTCTTTCAGTATATCTGAATTTTTTTCTTTTTTTTTTCTATTTTTTTCCAACTTTTTGACTTTGGTAGAAGGACTAAGAAGATTAACATCTGTATTAGTTGGTCTTTTTTCTTAATTGGGAATAGAATTGTAGGATTGTAGTTTCTAGTAATAGGTAATATTTTTCTAATATAGTCTAAATCAATGACTTCTTCTTCAATAGTAATCTTACTTTTAATCAGACTACTTCTTGTCTTGAGAATTCTGATATTGAGAAGTGGCTCTTTAGAGCTGAGAGAGCATTATATCTCTCTGGCCAAGTAGGTGTCAATACAAATGTTTACTAATTGCTAAAGCTGTAGTATCTGGCTTATCACTTGAACTTTCTAGTCTAAGTGGTGAAGATTCTGCAGAAGTTAGCTAAGGATTGGATCTGGGCTGAAAAATAGTATTAGATAGGATGGGAGGTTCTGACATCACTAGTGAATAGGAGTGGTCTTAGTTTAGTAGACTTCTTTAAGAAGTTACACTGTCTGAAAACTTGATAATTGAAGTAAGCTATTGAGATAAGAGATAGTGGGTAGATATTACTAATACAGATGGTCTGGGAGTAGAGATTTTTCCCCAGAGGCTCTTTGGGGAATTTGTTATCTTTGATTAAACTAGATAGTAGTTAGTACTTGTGGTATAAGGGCTTCTGGTAGAGGGTGGCTAATAGTGTGCATTATATTGGGCTATACTGGCAGAGTGCTGAGGGGAAGATAGACTGGAGTCTGGTAATATAAAGATAAGATAGATTACTATTGGGTAATTCCTCACTAGTAAACTTTGACATTAGTACTAGAGTAGAGTGCTAGAGGGAGATAGGTCAGGATTTGTTACCAGTGGATTGGCAGATAGCTGGGATTGATGAGGAGTAAGACTGGATAGGTATCTGGTCCTAAAGTACTGAAGTGTAGTAGTGGCTTCCTTCAAAGTTCTGGGTGGTATAATGGTATTTGTTGAGGAGAAATATTATACTGAACTTTCAGTTGGGTCACTTAGTAGATGGCAGGCACTTTAATTGTGAGGAGTGTTATAATGTAGGATAGGAGGGAGGTTTGTATAGATATCTGAATATTGACTGGATGAGTACAAGATACTTGGTAATTTCTAGATAGTAGTTAGAGAGTATCTGGGAGTCATGAGGAGAGAGGATGGAAGAGAGATAGATAGAATGATTTGAGAGCAATTGGTGGGTTATATTGAAAATAAATGGCTCACTATTAGATAGATTTTAGTGATATAGGTGGGACTGGCTAGATACTAGTTATATATATTTGAGAAGAAGAGATAGATGAGTTTAAAAGAGTGTTTGGTAAGATGGGAAGAGTTGTTGGGAGATGTTATATCTAGTTGATGGATGGGGTGGGACCCCTAGAATAGGCATCACTATTATCTAATAGAGGATATTTATAAGCAGAGTGGGGAGAGAGTAATAGTAGTTAATAGTTTGGTGACTTTTAATTGTGAAGAGGTGGAGAGTAGTCCCCTGAGAGAGAATGGTTAGAGGTGGGGTTACTGTATTATATTAAAGATTAGATGGGTTTAGTAATAAATGACAAAGTCTAAATAACTATAAAAAAAAAAAAATGAGAATTCTGATATAATCTTTTAGAATAGTCATCTCTAGACCAGTTGTGAGTAAGGTAGTTACATATTGATCTTTTATTAGCTGAGCTTCTTGAAGATATCATACTTGAAGATCTTGGTCTTATAAAGCTTTTTCTTTTCTCCTTCACTAGCTAGAGCTGGGATAGTTCTTCAGATGATATCTTGAACTACCTACTTGAGCTCCATATCTTGGTCCATTTCTTTAGCTTGACTTTTCAAAGTAGTCTCTATCTATCTTTCTACTAAATTCTTCTTGGATCTTTCTAATAGTCTCTTATAGAGTTTCTTATAAATATTCTTCTTAGTGATCTGAACAAAGTAGATCTCTTATTCTTCTTTATCAGACTCTCCAATTTCTTTGAAAGTAATAGTATTGGCCTATTTCTTATTTTGAGTAATATTGCTTAGTTAAGCCTTGTACTTAATCTCACTTATATATTTATATAGTAGTAGTTTTCTTCTCTACAGATATAGTAGATATCTCTCTTCTTATCTAAGATAGTAGCAAACTTCTGAACTAGGTAATGGTCTCCTCTTCTGATTTTCTTTACTATATCTTTTAGATAAATAGTTATTTCAGAAAACTTTTTAGTGAGTTTCTCCATAGGGTCACCATTTCTTTATTATTTTGTAGCTTTTGACTATCATGTATTTTGATTGATTATTATAGTAGAGATTATACTAGTTATCTTAGATACTTTAATTCTAACTCTAATAACTCTTTCTATTATGTAGTCTTGTAGATATCTCACTATCCAGTATTACTGAGCATAGGTAATCTTCTATTATAAGTTCAGAATTACTAGTGATGAGCAAATAGCTATAGATATCTTCAGATAGATTCTTTTCATAAAGATTATTTTAGCTACTTGGTCTTGAATAGTATCAGCATAATCTACAAGAATTATCTGGTATTGGCTTCTGATATAGAATGTATTTAGATCCTTACTTATTTCTTAGTATATATATATATCATATTGAGCTAATCCTTCAGAGCTTACTTAATCTCATCTATATAATAGGTAGTTTGGAGCTAGACTGTTTGTACTATTAGCATAGTATTATCATCTGCTCTTATATAGATCATAACTATAAATGCTACTTTTGCTAGACCTCAGAGACTGAAGGGTATAAGGACTATATACTGTCTTACTATCAGAGTTCTTATAGTAGTATATTGCTTAAAATTATTAATAAAGATTCATCTAAAGTATATTTATAGAATACTGGTAGTCTTATATCCATCTTATCTAGTGTAACAGTGACCCCAGAATGATGACATCAGCACAGGAGACAGCCTTTCCTTGCAAACCACCAGATTGGAGCACGAGAAGATTATACAGTATATGAGATGAGCAATGATGACCAACTGTGAGTCATTGTGACCACAGTACAAGCATCCTAAAGAATATAAAAGAAGGATCAAGGAACTATAGTAGCAGCAACCAACAAGAACCACCAATCCCAAAATAGCTCAAAGACTTACCACAAATAAAATGCCTGCTGCCCGCCAAACCTCAAGGTCAAGGAATCACCAAGATACCTCAGTTGAAGAAAGGATGTTCCAAGACATCAGAAGAGCCATGAGGACCTGCTCAACAAGGACTCCTAGTGTCAACCTAGGTACTGCAGACTCTTATCACTTCATTCTCTACTACTGTGAAATGGAAACAAGGATCACCATTACTACCGAATGCCTCCAAATGTGGCAGGAGTATGAAATAGGAAACCTCCTCTGCCGGGAGTTCCCACAGGCCAGCACCCAAGAGCTACAAGGCGCTACTTCCATAGATATACGCGAAACAAGGATAGCTAAAAAGATCTATTAGATCTTCAGACATGCACCATGGTCGATCCCCAACTTGGAGTATGTTAGAGTCTCAGATTTCAGAGACCTGTCATCTCGCTGTATCAATGCACTAGAAGCCAGGGTGGCTACAGAAGCCCAGTCCACTATCACTCTCAACAGCGAAGAAGTAGAAGACTTCTGGCACCCTATCCTCCAGGACAACCCAGATCAATTCCTGCAAGGATTGATCTCAGTATTCCAAGGCCCAAGCATCCAGGTTAGATCCCCTCAAGACCCCACATTTGTCCCCTATTTTGTGGAAGAGAACCTCATAGACTAGAGAGCTCCAGATCTTGTTCCCGATTTTCCCACCACTGCCGAACGTGATGACGTCATCAATGACATCATCCCGCATGACATACCCGAAGCACACGAAGTATGCGAAATGCATGACCTGCATGACGAATTCACGGATCTCATCTCCTTCAGTGATGATGATAATGATGATGATGAAGCCTCCATGGTCCTAAACTTTCTGCTCTAAGTTCTTTGTTATACTGGATAATGCCAGCACCGGTATTCTCATGTAACACTGGATAATGCCAGCACCGGTATTCTGAGGTGACACAAAATTGTTCCAGCACCGGTATTTTGATGTGATACCAAATAATACTAGCTCTGAAACTTGGTAGTTTTAGTTATTGGAATTTATATTTAGCTTTATATCTTAGCAACCATTGAATTATATTTTATATAAATACCCATCTTATTTCCTCTGAAATAAAGTCAGTTCCGGTTTCACTTACACATACTTCCTTGCAAGCAATCTAAGAGATAACAAGACAGTTAAGATAAGAAGTTTGAGGACTATAAGACCTTGGGAAGGCACTCCAATAAGAACTTGCTTATAACAACTTGAGTTAGTCTAAGAGATACACCTTGAAGAGAATCTGACATATTTGAAGGACTCAGCGACCACTATGTGACAACTTGGTACCCATTGACTGGTGATTCAAGACGAATCCCTCACTTTCAAGCTGAAAAATGAACAACCTCCACAACAACTACTCTGACTACAAGAGTCACCCCTGCAAGAATTCAAGACAAGATGGAAATGCATCTCCCTACATTCTATGGATATACTACTGAAGAGTCAATCCTGACCTTTATTGAAGACTTTGAACAATTCGCTGCTGTACGAGCCCTTGGTATGGATGCTCAATTGGCCCTTCTACCAGTCAGCCTTAGAGGACCTGCCAGAGATAAGTTCAATACAGCCACCATTGCTGGTACTGATGCAGTCAAACTTGGCAACATGAAGGACTTTCTCAGAACAACATATTATACCGAAGAGATCAAGCAAGCTCTCAAGGATCAACTCAATACTATCTGCCAGGGACTTAGTGAAGATCCCAACTCATTCTATACCCGAATCTGCCACCAGATTGTCTTGGCTGGCTATGATGACCACCTCAAGGAACAAATAGCAGATTCAACCTTCCTCAAAAGAGTTCACCCCGAAATTGCCCTAGCAATCCGATCTACCCCAGCTGCACTGACCCTTGATCAGAAAGTGGTCTTTGCACAGAGATATTGGACTGCCAGACACCCTGCCGAACACTTAATGGAGAAAATAACTGGCATCAAGATGGAGCCATCAAAGCCAACTAGTATCTTACCTGCTATAGTTGTGAACAGACAACCAACCACACCTACCCCCAAGACAGCCAAAGCTGACCCAGTGGAGGAACTC
>RBNI01001596.1:0-21708 GCA_003990745.1 Jimgerdemannia flammicorona | reverse complement strand
TTGGTCCTTGTCCTCCCCTCTCCAAAGCCATCTCACACCCATCTCTTCCTCTTTCTCTGCCACCACACGGACCCGTTTCTGATAACATTCACCTTCTTCAACCTCGCAAAACTCGGCTTCTCCCCCCACTCTTCCGCATCCTCTTCCTCGTCCTCATCGCTCGCATCGACCCCACCCCCAAGTTCAATCAGCCTCCGCATAGCCGGCAACGCGGGCACGTCCCTTCTTACGTTCCCCAAACTCATCCTCTTCAAATACGGTCCGCTCCTTGTCCCCTTCATCTCCCTCCCAACTTCCTCCATCACGCGCTCGACCACGGCGCCTAAAAATTTCTCCCCAACCGCACGCGCATTGCTCACAGTGAGCTCCTCGAGCCGCCGACACCTCCCGACAATATCTGTCAGCACAGCCTCGGAGATATGATCAGGTTGGTTATCGATCAGACACAACGTGCGCAAGTTCGGACAATGTTTTGGAATTAAGCTCAACGACGCGTCAGTCAAATGCGCAGCGTTCCCGACGCTAAACGCCTCGAGCCTTGCTCCGCACGACTCGGCGATGGTCGTAACGGACGTGTCCGTTAGCGCGGTGTCGTGGCCCATGACCTCGAACCGGCGCAGCGACGGCTGTGACTTGGCAAACTTGCGGATCGTCGACCCTTGTAGCGTTGCGCACGAGGTTAGTGTCAGCACGCGCAAGGACGAGGGAGCCAGGTACTTTGCTAGTTCGTAGAGCGTGTCGTCGTTCTTGGGCGAATACGCCGTTAGGTGCACCGTGTGTAGACGAGGGCAGTTATGTGCTAGGTGCGCTAGGGGGAGCGGTGGGGTGTGGTGTGCTGAGGTTTGTGTCGCCGCATGCGCTGCTGAGTGCATGAACCCGGCGATGGCTGCCGCCGCCGCCGCGGAGGAACCTGGGGAATGGGATGGTCCGTTCTGCGGGCGCGGGAGTGGGAGCGGGAGGTGCAGGCGATCTGGGGTTGCGTGTGGGGCACCGTGTAGGGCATGTGGGGCACCGTGTAGGGCGCCTGGGGGTCGGCGTGGCGGAGGGTTGAAAGTAAGAGAGATTTCCTCGAGGTTTGGACACGCGACGGAGATGAGAAGGACGGTGTGCGCCGTAATGGTCGGTTCGCGTTCAGAATGAACGAGTTCGAGTTTTCGGACGAGGGATCCGTGATCTCTAGAGGCGGTTCGGCGTGTCAGAACCGTGAAGACGCGTTCAAAGTCTCTCTCCTTGGTGATCTTGAAGCTGGCCCAGAGCAGCTGCAGGGCAGGGGCGGACCACGCGCGGCAGACCAGGGCGAGGTGGCGGAGCTGGATGGGAGTGTCGGCGTGGTGGGCGAAGATGGCTGTGAGGACGGCAGACGGAAGGGTCGCGGGGCGGGTTGGGTCGGTGGCGGCATCGGGTTGTAGGGTGCGGGCGGTTCTCATGCGGCGAGATCGAGGTTTGGGTGTTGCGGCGGGGGTTTGCTGGTGTGTGGATGTGTTTGCTGGTCGGGGGGCATTTGACGGGGTCGCTCTTAAAAATAGGTCATGTCTGCAATCACCTGACCGCCACGCTATGACATCAATTGCTCCCCACGTGCGCGTGTTGTTGAATCACCAGCCCCAGCCTCTCTCCATGTCCACCGACCAACAAGACCGTACGTGCTGCACCACCACCCCCTTCGCCCAATATGTCTCGCTACGGGCCCATCGAACTTTAATTAACTCTCGCAAATCCTCCGTCCCACCCACCCACCCACCCGACTCGACTAGGCAACCCCCGCGACCTCAACCTCTACGCTCCCCTCCCCGACTACGTCAGGCACCAACAAGCCCACGCCGCCTCTTTAGTATGTAGCAGCACCCACGCGATTCCCTCCCCTCCCTCCTTCCCCTAAAAAAACCGACTCCCTTATCCGCCCGTTCCGCTTCCCACTCCCGCCCCTACTCGTAGTCGGCGGTCCCGTTGGACCCAGTGACGCAGACATTCGTGCCGGGGTTTGTGACGGCCCAAGTGTCGAGCGATTACAACGCACGCCAGGTTTACAATGCCAAGGTGAAAGATAAGGTGCTCATGCTCGATAACCCGGCCAAGGAAAGCGCCGATAAGAAGGAGCGCAAGCAGAACCGGCGTGGGACAAGGCGGATGACCGCAAGGGAGAAGCGAGAGAAGAAGGTTTACGAAGTGCCTGCTGATTGTCAAGAGTACGCGTCGTCCTCTTTTTTTTTTTCTTGAGAATATTTGTTGTGGGACCATACCATCCATTCTCTTACCCGGATTCGCCTTACCCTATTTTTATCCCACAGTTACGCTCTCTTCATCCCGCTGCACAATCTTTGGCTTCAGTATGTGGAAGAGCTCTTCGGCCGGCAGGGCAACGCGATCACACACGCGCAGAAATTGGTTAAGGCGGACTACCACGGCGCTATCATGACCGGTAAAGAAACCACGTCATTTGGGTTCCTGTTTGTTTGTTTGTTTGTCCTCCCGAATGGGAAGCGGCCACTGAAAATCTGGACCGCCGCAGTTGTCAGGTCAAAGTGCCATAGTTACATCGGTGTCACCGGGATCATGGTCCAGGAGACCGAGAATTTGTTCAGGATCGTCACAGAACAGAATAGGATCAAGGGTGTGTACGTGATGTTTTGTTGACGTCAATTTTCTTGGCATGTGAAATTTCGCCATAATGATTATATTGATTATACTTTCTCACGCTTGTCATATCTTCTGTTCTGTCGTCAAAGCCGTACCCAAGGCCGCCAGCGTCTTCAGCTTCAAGGTTCGCAACGAGGTTTACACCATCTACGGCAACCACATCCGGTACCGCGCGGCCGAGCGCGCAGCCAAAAAGTTCAAAGCCAAGCCCACGATCGATTTGTAGACTGTTGTCAGGCGTAGGAAGGTGGGGGTGGGAGGGAATGGGTGACTCAGTTTTAGGGTTCATTGCTATGGTTTGCAAATTTTAATAGCTTCTTTCAAGGGGAGGGAGGCACGGAAAAATTGATGTAATGGATGGCAGTTTATGTGCTATTTTGCACCATGATTCCTTAGTCTCTCGGAATGATGTGTGTGATCGCATCGGAACTTGGCCCAAATCGAGTTGTTTTCTTTTACCTTGGACAAAATGAATACGTGCCACGCACAAGGGAGCATCTTAATCTAATTGTTCCAACTGCAGCCTATAGTAACGCGGCTCTTCTGCTACCTCGCATATCCGTTCGAGCGCCTCTCTCTCCCTCGCCCGTGTCGTGGCGTCCGCATGGCCCGTGACTCGTTTTCCCTAAGTGGCGTGAGGCGCAATCGGATTAGGTGCGAGGTGGCGAAGCGCCGAGAGGTGACAACCAACCACAAAAACCATAATCACGTACCAATCTCACCACCCAAAGCTGATATGCCCATGCCAGCATCCTTTGCCTCGCCAACACGACCGGATCCGTCTCCGTCATAGCACCCTTCCCGGTCTCCGCCTCCTCAACACACCTTCTTACGAACGTCTCTTCTTCCGCTAGCCCTACCACTCCCGCACCAAGCTCCCTCGCCAACCCGGCACAAAACCTCAAATGACACCACAGCGTCTCATGTCCAGGATACGCCGCCACAAACTCCCTCACCCACTCCACATGCTCCCGCACCTTCTCCTTTTCTTCACCGTCAACCCCAACCACGGCAACCAAACATCGCTCAAGATGCTGCACGCCAGAATGGTCCCCCACATTCCCGCGCACCCACTCCCTCATTGCCCCGTACTCGGACTGGAGAAGCGCGCGCGCCGCTGCAGCACCTCCGTCGCATGGAGAGTCAACGGTCTCGCTCCGTCGTGCATGCTCAGTCAAAACGGAGACTACCCAGTGGCGATGATTCCATGCGTAGTAGTTCTTGGGGTATAGGTTGGCTGTGCGGTGGCAGAGCGCGATCTCGTTGGCAAGAGGGGTTGTGGGACCGTGCGGCGAGAGTTGTAAGAGCCAGCGCCGGTGGTGCCATGCCGTCGAGCTTTTGGTGTTACGTGGGGAGGTCAGGAGGAGCGTTAGAAGGCGGAGCTCCGTGGGTGCGGGGAGGTAGTTCGCGAGAACAAGCTTCTTTCTTGTAAGGGGAAAGGAGTTAAGAGGGGCGTTAGGTTTGGGAAGTACTGATATGCACGTGATTAATAATCGCAGTTCATCTGGACCTTAGGTAATCACCATCAGTAGAAAGGAGAAGAAAAAAAAGGTCAAGACTACCCAATCCAAACCACCCACCTGGTATTGGTGGCCGTATTGCACTCAGGATTCAACACTATAATGACCCTCGTCGCCTCCTCCAGCGCCATAACCACGGTTTCCCCAGCTTCCTCCAACCGTGCGTGCGGTAGCCGCATGAACACGGCGTTCGCGCCCTTAAGAACCACGGGCACGTAGTCGAGCGGCACACCCAGCTTCGTGCCCACCAACAGGAACGGGTGATACTGTCGCGTCGCCGCGGGAAGCTCATCGGGCGTGGGCGGGAGGGGGAGGAGGCCTAGCTCGTCGCTATGTGGGGTGATGATGGAGTAAATGGTGGGAAGGAGACTGAGGATAGGGGGGAAATGAAGAGGGGAGGCGTACGTACATATCCAGGTGGGTATTGAGGATGGTGCGTAAGGTGTCATAGAGAACGTGGCTGTCCATCGGATACGGCAGTGGCATTGGTTTGGGAAGGAGGTGTGGCGTAATTAGTTGAAGTCACGCGTCACTAGTTGATGTAGCACGTGACATAAATCTGGCAAATGAAAAGTACCTTATGGCCTATCTGGATTGATATACCTTTTATCTCATATGTTCAGCATGCCAAGCAGTGGAGCGCGAAACTGATGGTAATGCGTGTGTGTAGAGCATTAAATTTTTTATTGAGAGTAAACCCTGCACATCCGATTGGGATATGTTTTTACGATGAAGCCAAGTGACCAACACACTGTGAAAAACGGGGCAGAATAGATCCAGCCACGACAGCTCATTGTTGGTGGCGAGCACGCAGAGAAGAAACAAAAATGCACCTTGTACTCGGCAGGACGATATCATGCTGCCCCTTCTTCGGGTTTGCGGTATTGGGTCCTCGTACTGTGTGAGAAGTGGGATGGACAAGTTCAGTCGCCACAGCCCATAATTTGAACACGGTCTCTCGTTGTGACGGTAAGGTAACGTAGCTTGGGGTATTAATGTTACATGCAGTGGTTGTTCGGGTCACGACGGTAGCGAGATACGACAAATGTCGTGTAGCTTCACATGGTAGGAAGACTCGTGATGGTGCTGTTCCGAGGTTGGATTGGGTTGGCGAAATAGCTCGTGGGAATACGGCATATGGCAAGCAATACCTTGTACTATACAGTAAGACACACCACATGCTGTTATACACATGGTTGACCAGAGAAACACTGAGTTTGTAAAATGGCTGGCACCAAATAGTAGTCGATCGACATTCCGTACCTTACTCATTTCGTTGCAATCGTGCTGTCCGTGCTTTGTAATGCTGTTTACAGATGACATCGAGTTCGCTGGTTGAGAACTTGGTGATACGATACCTCGTAGAACGTCAAATGGTAGTCGTGGTAATGCTTATGGCTATGCTACTTTTGTAGAGGCCAGCGATCAATCAGCAACAATCCAAATAGCCAGAAAATATGCAACGAATGAGATATCTATGATATTTCTCATGACGATCCAGTAATCGACTTATCGGAGACGAGTTTTCTCTTGTTGGCATTCGCCGAGGGAACCCGTTTGATGAAGACTCCGAAAAGATCGATCTACACTATCTTCCAACAGCAGGGGCAACCCTTGTGTAAACAAATCCTCGGGTTTGAGAAAGTAGCGGCACCCCGCGGAAGAAGCCCTAAATTGATTTCCGTTATTTCAATTACCATATCCATCGTCGGAAGGGTATTTCGTTGCTGGCAACCTATTTCATCGGAGGGCGCACAACTTATGAAAGTGAGTTACCTCTTATGTCACGCTACATACCCATATACCACTCATCACTGCCCAAACATCAAAGCGTGCCTTCAGCGATGCCACCCATCCTCCATCTTTGACAATCGCTCTCATCGCAACTGAATAATCAAAGATAAGAAACGTTCGAACTAAATATACACTGTACGTATGTGGTCGTCATTCTGTTGAACTCACGGGGAAAATATTTGTCAACTTTCCTTTTTTGTGAGGCAGAGAACAATACTTTAATTGTGTTCCCCGCCCGACTAATAACCACAAACTCAATGGACTCTAGATTTTGTACACAAACGCGGCAAGCGACAGGACGAGGGCTTGTGAACCCCGAAACTTAGGCTTGTTTTTATTTCTGTAATGTATGCAAATCCTAATTACCGAAGCGTACAATTCGCCTCCTCAAAGAAAAATAATAACTCTATGAACCCCAGATCTGAAGTACTTGAGCCTAGATCGAAATGATATTAACCGGACGTAGTACGCAATTACTTGCTAGTACAAAGGATGTTTTCCGTATCGTCTTACATAACAGTGCTTGCCATCCCGTCGCGCATAACCGGAAAGCGCCATATGGTTTGTAATGTGTTCCTCATCAAAAAAAAGCAATGGTGTATTTGCCTAACCCCATTTTATAACCCTTTTCCGTGGAAATTCCTCCGTTAAGAACGTCAACTGACATATCACAAATTGCCAGTGAAGAATTGGGGTCTCCTCATCACTGCTTTCTTTTTCGATCGAAATTTTCCTCGTATTTTCCAACCGAACTTCTTGCTTCGATGCCATTTATCTCTTCTTCCGAGGCGGTTCTCTTCACGAACACCTTTTGGTTACAATAAAGAGAAAGAAAGAAAAAGTCGACGCTATTTATTATTCACGGCCGGATGTTTCCGACCACCTTCATATTCAGCCAATGTAATTAGCATTGTGGGAAAGAAAAAAAAAAAGACTGCTGATGTGACAGAAGAATGCGGATAGAGTCGATCTATTCATCTCCTGTGAATATCGATTATTCATTGTGTAACGTTGCAGTGAGTTGACCCTGTGGCTGTCATGCGACAAATGCACTCGAGACGTATTTATGTAAGCACATAACCTCCTGGTTAAATATTTTTATAAGCATTTGCATTTGGGAGCGTTCCCCTCCAATGACTAATTTCATATGCATGTAAAGCTATTGCTCTTTCCAATACCATGAATGAATTCTATGCTTATAAGGTTACCGCCCTCACAAGCCCACAGTCCATTGTCCAAACTTCCATCATTCACAAGGAAGAAGATAAGGTCCGCCCCGGAATTCCTGCGAGGGAGTCGTTCTGCGATGGCACAACGTTTTCAGAGGATGAGCAGAAGGTCACTTCGTCAAAAACGGCAATGGAACTTTACAACGCCCGCCAACTCGCCACAGCAATACTCAACCAGGGCTGCCAAGCACGAATACAAGCCAACAAAAACAACTTTCCTGGAAACGAACAACAGCTCAAAGCTTTCTTGAATGACGCCAAGATTTCGGATGAATTGGCAATGTATCTCACCTGGATTCCGTTCGAACGGTTCGACAGCATTAACGTGGTCTCGAGCGGAGAACACTGGACATTCCTCCGTGGTACCATTTCTAGTGAAACCCCTTGGGGTTTCGCTTGTCCTCGCCACAACGACATGCCGGAGAGTTGGAAGGAGACCAACAGGCGCTGCGGTGATATTCACTATGATTTCAATGAACAAAGAAAGTACACGATGATGGCCTGTAATAAGAGGGATGCTGAAATGTTCAAAAAACAGGTGCGTCCTTTGTTTCTGTCCTGTTTAAGCTCGTTTTACCCCGAAAATTTCTCAATCCTCTTTGTTTTACCCACAGGTTATATTTTCGACACTTCTTTCGGCCTTCAACAATGCATATGACACGATGGCACCAATTGGCTTCACTCGACGGAACGAACAAGAGCTACCCTACATCGTCTTGGATTTCACCGAGGTTGGAAACTTTGCGCGGCAGATAGAACACAACAAAGGACGATCTTGGTCCGATGTATGGAGATATGCAGTTTTCCTTGCAAGCGGGTTGAGAGATTTCCACAGTCTCGGAGCTATTCATGGAAATCTCCATCCGGGAGCCCTCGCTGTGGCAGGGGAAAAATGTTTGCCGTACTTGGTGAACTTTGGTCTCGGCCATCATATAGATCAGGAACCAATGTCTTCTGCAGAATTTCCAGCCAGTAATTGCTTCAGCGCGAACTACCTTCCTCCAGAATTCTTCATCTCCAAGCAGCCCTCGCAAGCTTCGGACGTTTATTGCCTGGGTGCTCTGCTATGGCAGCTTGTTACAACTGTGCCACCTCGAGGAAGCGTCAAAACCATTCAACGTACCGACGGATTGCGCGACGATCTTATTCCTGGAGTACCAAAAGCTTACGAGAACATTTGCCACAGTTGTTGGAAAGTTAATCCACAGGAGCGGCCTGAGGCTCAGCAGGTTGTCGACCAACTCCTTGCAGCTGAAATTGAGATCAGGGTTGCAAAATGTATGTCCCCGCAGACAATGCCATTCGTTACTGAAAGGCGGGCAGATGCACGGATTTCAGGAATGCCGAAAGGTATGGCGAGTGTTACTAGTTTAGTCATGGTTAGTCCAGAAGACAGAGTTGGTTTCAAAACACTCATGACATGCATTTATATTTTTTTAATCTGTCAAAAACGAAACCTTGGATGTGGTTAAAACCGCAGACGTGATTCAAACCGCGGATGTGATTGAAACCGATGAAGAACTTTTCTCGAGGTGGAATTTCACGATATACATACATTCGTATTCGAGCTGTAATGAAACCTTGCTTATCGGCGATTTCTTCTCTGTGCCCTGTGCTTTTGTAATATAGATTGCGTACAATGTCGAAGGAGGAATTCGGAACGTAGGTCGTCATTTATTTGTTTATTGCGTCCTGTTTCTCCTATAACATTTTGCTTAATTTGAATACCCAAATTGTCAGGCTTGCGAGTAACGATCAACCACAGGCACAGCGGTATATGAGATACTTGGCCAAGAGACAGGCTGAAATCGACGAAGAAACAAAAGAACTGGATAAACTCGAACGGCAAATGCTCCTACTTACCAGGAAGGTAATTGGAGTCGTTGGCAATTCTGGTTCATGATAGTAACGGTTCGTTCGCTAAAACACTTTAATAATTTCACGCAGACCTACCCTTGGAAATGGCTCCGGCGGGCGCTGAGATGCGGTGAATATGCAAAAAACTATCCTCGAACACCAGCTCAAGCCGAAGCTTTCCTGAACGAATGGCCGACCAATCCAGTGTCTGAAGACAGAATGGAACTGGAACGAAGAGAATTACCAACGCCATCGGAGCCCGAAAACGAACCGGAACTAGAGCGAAGAGATTTTCCGACTCCGTCAAAGAAGCCCCAAAAACCCAACTGGCACAAGCCCGGAAAGCTGGATTCCACTAAGGCCAGTATGGCCAAGAGAACCAAATATTTTGTTTATCATGACTTCTGGCCGAGAAACAAAACCAATGCACCCGTGGTTAAATTCTTCTCACGTAAGAGAAAATCTTAACATGATCCTCTGCGGTTTACTTTGTTTTATTTTATTTTTGCCACTTTTCTAGTGCGACTTGCATATGCGGAAAAACCTCGCCGACTATTTTTTCATCTCTTTTGCAGTTCCTCCGATTTTAAAACTTTATATGGAAAAAACGCATGCTTCGTATGCAAATTTTATTTTCTATGATCCGTTGATATCTCCACAACGGTATGCTCATTTTCAATTCTCTATGCTGACTAGCGCCGTATGTATGGCCATCCTTCTCTATGCCTTTATGTAAACGGAACAAGTAATACCCTGCCCTAGCTCATCACATCGATATATGTATATGTATTATTATGGAGTCCTCGATTTTTAACTGCCTACACCTTATGATAAGACCAAATTCGCCAGAATGCTATCTGCACAAAGATCGGTAGTACAGCGTCTACAAATGGATATGGTGTGACAAAAGTCATTCTGTCAACTGTAATCACGCCCTTCCTCTACCGCTCTACTTGAGCCTCCTTGGTTACTACGTGCATCGTCGAGGGACCTCACCGATCACCGATTTTTGCACAGGATATCAAACTCCGGGAAGCATACTCATTTCTTGTGTAGCCGTTTGTCTCGCAAACAGTATTTATTTGTAAGTATATACGTTGTTGGCCTTTAGCAATGCGCCTGAATATACGTGTCATTTATCACAACCGGAGTATTCAAATTCGAGCAGTACGAAAATGACATGAGTTATTGAGATATATATATATCGCTCACAGCCTTCATTTACCATTTTCTATTCTGTGTGAAAAGTTCCAACATGAGCCATTCTCCTCGACATATCGAAGAGGCCGTACCAGCCGTGACGATTGACGACTTCGATAATCACAACCCTAGGGCACAAGATGAATCCATAGCTCGCAATTATCAAACACAAGTGTGGTTGAACGAATCACGAGAAGTTAACAAGGTGTAGTATCTTATTATGTTCCAATATGTTTGTCTCCAACGACTCAGAATTAACACGTCTTGATAATTCAAATTCGAAAATAGATCGCGTATCGAATCTGGATATTCTACTCCGTCCTTCTGTTCAGTGTGTTGATCGGCAGTCTTCGTTTTACCTTTCAGGAAATTTTCGGCCAGATGCCTTGGGTATCCTTCATCTTGAACAATTGTGTTCACTTTGCAGCCCATGTATGGAGCATGAGCAAGAATCGTGAAGAAATGGAAAGTATTGTTAGAGAGTCATCCACTGCCCTGTGGTATGGCATTTATAGCATTTCTCTAAAGGATTGGAAATTCGAAAAAATTATCCTACTTGTATTCGTAATCTTAGCGATAGTATCCCTCGCGCTACTGTGGCTCCCATTCGCAATTTTGGGTAGTTTTTTTATGTATATATGGCACTTGCTGACTGTCATACGAGGAATTCACAGTATAGCAGGTTTGGATGAGATTATTGTCGAGAAAGAAGTGCCAAGAATACCCCGAGGAAGATCGGCTATTCCGACCCCTATACGCCCGTCCGGCGATACAAACACTCTTCCTGCGGCTTCCATATCAATATCTCAAGTTGGCCATCCCACCGCTGTCGCCGCGACCACCGCTACTAATAACCTCACCGCCGCGTCACAACGTCGCCGAGTATCTACAAACCCAGATACAATGTCATCGCCTCATGTCTCCTCTCCCGGGACTGAGAATATACCCTTACGTCCTTTGGCATCTGAGCCCATGATAGCCTCTCATAATGAACAAGTCAGAAGACAACCACAAGAATCCTCGTGAGGACAGGAGCAAAGAAATCCATAGTTTCTATTCGCGCAGCTCCTCTTTACCAATTTTTTTTCTTCATTTTTGTATATATATACGAACCCGCTGTACCCAATCGCTTAATGAAAAAATAAAAATAAACCAAAAAATTAAAATGAGAAATTTATCCATATCAATCAAGATATTTCCTTTCTTCAATGGTTATGCAATCACATAGTTATTAGTTTGTTAGTACTATTTACAGTTATTGGTTGAGTATAGTGAATATTATTTAATCTTTTTTAAATATTCTATTTTAATATTATAGAATAATTTATAATATTGAGCAGAAAATAAAAGTAATATATATATCTAACAAATGAGTAGAAATCAAATCTTATAAAATTTTGAAAAATATATTATTATATTGATAATTATGATTTACCACTAGTATATTTAAATATATATATATATATATATATTAAAAAAAAAAAATTGATCACTATTATTAAAATTATTATTATGATTATAAATAATAATAATAATAATAATAATAATAATAATAATAAATTTTCTTTATAATAAATTAATTTCAAATATATATATATATATTAATCACAGCTTAATGTGTTACTTGATAGAAGACTTATCTTTATTCTTCCATATAGTAGTAGTTGTTGTAGTATTTGTACACCATAATAGCGAAGAGCGGTAGGGCAGCAGTTTTTATTGATAACGCAAACAACGCGCTTTTACGCGTAATTGATGACATCGATACAAAGCCACAAATGATGACGTAAAACATATATTGAGTTGAACACTCTCGCTCAATGAGATATCCTGAATAACCCAACTGATAAGAGGAAATGCAGATAACATCAAGAAATATAAAGCCTTGTATCCAGAGGCTTTTGCAGTCTGAAAAGTCACGTGTGAGGAATAGAATGGCGTTGAACTGGGAGAATGTGCTAAAAAGGTCAAGAGATTACGTAAAAGTTGCTAAACCCTAATAAGGAACATTTGCCGAGTGCATTGTTCAAATTTGGGGCTTTGTCATTTAATCGTTTCCAGTCGTAGAGCTTCAATCATCGAGGTCGCCTGCTCTATCAACGTCGCGGAAGCCAGATAAATATATACTACTCCCACTTAAATCGCTTCCGTTGCCATCAGTGCCGCCTAAGGTGAGCGTATGCCGTCCCTTTAATATACCTGAAAATCCGTTTAACGGCAGTCCGATGCGAATTGTTGTAGCACGATGAATACTGCGCCGCTTTGTTGACAGCAAAAGAAATATCTGGTCGCGTCTAGCATGAGATACATAAGGCTTCCGATTGCCTGTAAGGGAGATTTGTTGTAGAGGTCGTTACGGAGGTTGCTTTTCTTAGCTAGACGTATCCGCCAGCGTAGCTGAAGGGTTGGAATCCATCGTATTGAATCATTTGAGTATAGCTCGAATATATCGCAGCTGCGAAATATCCCAACAGCAGTTTTGTAGGTAGAGTTATATTTCAATTTCTGTTCAATTTGTCCTGGTAGCTAAGTCTCTTAATACTTTCTAATCTTGGTAGCAAGAGTATATAGATTTCTTACAATTGTGAGTTTTTTTTATATAAGTGAGAGATTTCTTGATTAGATAACTACTAACTATATATATTTACTAAATTTGAAAATCAGATTCAGATACTATAATTAAATATCTATCTTCTAATTCTTATTCTTAATTTAGATCAACTATTACAATAGTTAGATTCTATCTAGTATAGAAGATTAATTTAGACTAATATATAGATAGTCAGTAGATGTTGTATCTTAGTTGAAAATATGGAGTGAAGAGAAGAGGAGCTTTGTTTATTATTCCTATTTATATGTTGAGTGATGTAGCTTAAAGATAATATATAAGAAAGAATACAATATAAGCAGAAATATAATATAATATAATCAAGCAATAATTATAAAATAACTGTGAATGTACTAAAAGAATACTATCTACTCATGCTTAAAATATAAGAAACTATAGTAAAAATAAAGAATATAGATAGGTCCCAATGATAGAAAATCTCAAATATAGAAGAAGAAAAACTAATAAATAACTATAATATAATAAAATGTTTGAAAAGAGAGATATAGAAAGATGTATTATATTGTTTTTTTACTTTTTTTTCATCATTACTCATTACTGGTATATAGTTTTATTACTGACATATAGTTAGTACTCTCAACAAATTAAATCAAATTCAATAAATCAAAGGTCTAATTCAATTTGAGATTTAATTCAAACTCTATTTTTTGAAATATAATAACTTAACAAAAATATGTCTAAATTTAATTATCTTTAGCTTATTAGATTCTTCTATATAAAAGGAATCTAATAAGCTAAAGATTATTAAATTTGGACATATTTTTATCAAGTTATTATATTTCAAAAAATAGAGTTCAAATCAGACCCTTAATTCAATCTGAATTCAATTCAATTCAAACTTTATTTGAATTGAAAAATTCCCAATTCAATTTGATTCAAATAACCCTCAATTTAATTTAATTTAAATTGATTTGATTTGTTTGAGAGCACTATATATAGTTTACCATAAGACTTATTTCTTTAGTATATTACTGAAATTTAAATTCTAGAAGAGCTTTGATAAGTGAATCTATAATAATATACTCTATAAAGATATATTCTAAATATATAGCTCTATTCTCTATATACTTTCTTATGTAATAATATTATATATTAATGTGTTTAGTTCTATTATAATGAATAGAGTTCTTTATCATAGTAATCATAAATTAATTATTCTGATAGAGTACTATTTCTAATCAATCTAAGTTTCTTTAATAGCTAATTTAGCTAAATAACTTTCTTTATTACTATAGATAATACTTGATACTCTACTTATATAGATGATATATATTATTACTGAACTCTATTTATATATATATTTACTATAAAACAACTCTTTTATTATTTAATTAGAAGATATATACTCAGTCATAGATTAGTGATCATTTAAGTCTCTGGTCTAATTAGTATTATATGTACTAAATAGTTATATATCATTCTTATTATTGTTACTATTACTTCTGCTCAATTTACTGAGAGTAAGTATATAGTATATATACTATTTCTTTAATATATCTAAAAATCTACTTAATAGTACTTTAATTAAATTATCATAGTATGATGAGTATTATGCTATCTTATTTATAATATATAAAATATTAAACATCATTTCTAATATAAGATATATGAGAGAACTAATTGCTTATTAATAAAAAATATTAGGATAGTTTTTCTCTAGCATAGTATCAGACTTCTTTAACTTTATTAAAGTTTCTATAAGAGTATTTACTGGCTTATATTTGCTTATATTGAATTATTTGAGAATAGTATAGATGTAAGTTAACTATAAGAGATATATGATATATATATTCTTATTATATATAATAGATATTCTTAAAAGAAAGGATGTGTCACCTATGTTAATTATCTTGAATTCTTTATATAGAGCTTCTTTAACTCTATTAAACTTACTTTTTATTATAACAATAATAATATCATTCTATCTATATACTGTGATATATATATGATATAAAATAGAAACAAGAATCAGGGAAATAAATATTTGATTATAGTATTTGAATCTAATTTCCAAATATATTATAGTCTTACAAATAGCAGTCATATTTTTACAAATATAGAAACTTTACAAATATAGAATTTTACAGATATAGAATCTTTATAATTATAGAGATTTTACAGATATAGAGGATCTGAACACCTTTCTCTACTATAATTTACATTATATAAACTTCTAATAATATTTTTGACACAGTTTTTTGAAGTAAAGATAATAATAATATAGTAATCAATAAGAGATTGGAGGAGTGTACTGGGTAGGATGGCTTTAGTGCATTTAACTAACAGTATGTAGGAAGGAGTCATGGCTTGGGAGGGAGTATGAGAAGCTTACTGACTAGAGAATATAGATAAGGAGGAGGTAGTGCTGAGAAGTAAAGAACTAGAAGAGTGAGCTTGGCTGATAAGGTCAAGATTAGGCACTCATTGATGAGTCTGGAGATCTAGCTACAGAGTGATAAAGAGAAGGAGAGGAATACAGAGTCTGGTAGAGAGACTCATGAGAGTAGTAGTGATAGAGCTAGAGAAGTTGTAGCTGGAGGAAGTAGAACTACTGATGGAGGAGAGACTACTAATCTGAAAAAAAATTCAGATATAATAGCTAATGATAGAGCTGGGCAGGGGTAGGGCATGAGGTCTGGAGATCTGGCTGATAGTGTAACAGGTCTGGTAGTAGTACTGTTACTTAAGAAATCAGTATCCAAATTCACTATCACATTATATTTTCAGAGTCTAGTAATTATAACAAGAATAGTTCTAGGGCTACTGGCTCAGGAGATGAAAGAGGCTATCTCAGTGAAGTTCTTGAAGAGTCTGGAGGGAGTTGAGGTGGGGTTTGAGAAGAAAGAGTTGATGCTGGGGATATTGAAGAAAGGTATGATAGTAGGAGAGATAGTAATCTCTATAGCTTAGTACTTATGCTAGAACTCTAGAATGGTATAATTGGTGGTAGCAAATGTGCCAACAGTAAAGAAGAAGGTGGTCAGAGGGCTGATTATTGATGTTATCAAGGAGTATAGTGATGTAGTAGATGTGGGCTTCTGGGTCTGAGAGAGTACAGAGTTCAGAACTAGTGATATAGATATCAGAGTGAGGCTGGTAGATAAGGAGAATACTGAAAAGAGAAGAGATTGGCCAGCAGTACTCAAGTGGAGATCAGTAGAGTACAAGATCTCAAGGATCAAGAGGATACCAGAGGAGGAGGAGAACTTACTGGAGATATTAGAGGACCTGACTGAGGCTGTTAAGAAGAGAAGACTAGTATAGAAGAAGTATGAGGCCAAGATGGTGATAGAGATAGTGAATGGCAAGTAAGTAAGATTGAACTGAGCTATCTGGAAAAGGATATAAGGAAGGTAGTATCAGAAGAATTTGCTGGTAAAGTTGAGAGAGCAGCCAGAGAGAGAGAAGGCTACTGATAGAGTCAGATTAAGAGCCAGTGCTTGGATAAGAGAAGAGGGGATGGTGGTAAAGGAGATCTAGGCAGAAGGGGGGGACCTGAGACAGGGGGTGGTGGTTGATAATAAGGTGATGATAAAGATGATATAAGTTCATTATGAGGTATCTGTAGTAGGTAAGAGGAATGATGAGCTGTAAGATATATTAGAAGAGGACTGAGATAAGTCAGAGAGAGTGGATGCTGATGGTGGTTGAGGGGCTAGAGGGCAGAAAGTCAGCCAAGGAGTAGATGAGACCATAGAAGAGGAGAAGTAGCTGTGGATGACATTGATGAATGTTGTGACAGATGAGTTGGGCAAGGTAGATTTTAGAGTAATTAGCAAGCACTACTAGAGTGAGATACTGTGGAGAGAGGAAGTGGTTCAGAAGCTTCATAATGAACTACTGGCAGACCTATTGGAGACAGAGGAGTATAAGGTAGATGATGCCAGGGAGACAGAGTTCCTAACTATTACAAATGAGCAGATAGTATATCTGTGGAAATCTAGAAAGAAGTTGGAGAAGTGGAAAGTAGTATGTAAGAACTATTGATCTGATATGGAGGTAGTGGATGGGGCAGACTATCAGGAGATCTTGAAAGTACTAAATGTATAGCAGAGAGAGGTAGATGAGCTTAAGGCAGAGTAAAATTTAGATGTTGCTAGTGATATAGTGAGTATAGAATTATAGAGTGAGTACTTACTCTTTAAACATTATTCAATATAAATAGTACAACTAGAATTTTCTCTTTGAATATCAATGGTCTGAGAGATATGATAAGATATCAAAATATGTATCTTCAGCTGATTGAAGGGGCTGGATACAGATCTATTTTTATTATAAGATATAGAATATGATACTGGCTTGGATATGTAAGATTAGATAAGAGAATAGAGAGATGAAGTAGTATAACAGAATCAGATGGGCATTTTGATTAGGAAGGATAAGAGAGACATTGGGGATATTAGACATTAGGAGGGCAGAGTAGTGTGGGGAGTGTGGAGGAGGCCTGGCTGAAGCCTCTTGACTGTTGGGTCATATTATTGCCCAGTGGAAAGAGAGGAGTATATAGAGTAGATAAGGAGACTAAGAGATGCTAGTATTATAGTAGATGAGAGGATTGACTATCTGGGAGATGACTTTAACATAATACACAATAGACTGCTGAACAGAATGGATGAGAGGAGGGAGATGATGAGCAAGAGTGGAGAGATGGAGAACTGGGAGGAGATTGAGAGACTGAGCTCACTAGTAGATATAGGGTGACTTGGGTAAGGAGATCATCAGGTCTACACTCATTAGGTAGTAGGGCTGAGATTGAGAATTGACTGGGTCTTGACTACTGAGTACTGGAGAGCAGATATCTAGAGTTTGATTGAAATTGTATAGTGCCTATAGTCTGACCACTAGGGTTTGCTAGGCTGTGAAAGGTTTGGGAGAAGTGAGGAGTAGTCTGGATATTGGCATCTGAATTCTTTATTATTGGGGAATCATATCTTATAGGATGAATAGGTAGTGCTAGGATTATTAGCTAGAGATATACTAGGGTAAGATAGAGAGAGAGGGGGGGGTCCAAAGGAGGAGTTATATGTATATGGTGGACCTTGTAGAGGTTAGAAGAGCTACTAGAGAGGTGGGCTGGATTATTAAATGATAGTGAGGAAGGAGACTGGAGGGCTCAATAGACTCAGTAGGAGGTAGAAGAACTGAAAGAGCTACTTAGACAGAAGAAAGAACTATAAGTAAAGAGAATGGCAGTATGATTGCAATGACAGAGCCTGGAGAAGGGAGAGTAACCTATGAAGTTCTTGTCAAGGATGCTTTAGGTAAGGAGGATGAGGCAGTAGTGGAAAGGAGTATTAGATAAAGCAGGTGATATAGTGATCAGGATACTAAAGATCTTAGGCCTACTGTGATCCTATTAGGGGTAGTTATAGAGTGAGGAGAAGAGAGGTAAAGATGTACTAGACATTAAATAGTAGTTAAAGAGTTGGTACCCAGACCCAGCAGTAGGCCTAGGTGAACTTGAAGTCTCTATATGGGAGAAGAAGATCTGTTGGATTTTGGTAATAATAAGTATAGAGACAGCCCTAGGGGAAGATAGATTGTCTTGGGATTTCTGGAAACAGATGGCTGATATAGAGGTTGTACTAGAGGAGATGATATAGATATGTGACAAGATAATTAGCTCTGAGATCTGGATTGGGGATCAGTGCTTGGGACTTATAGCTCTGTTGTATAAGAATAAGAGAAGGAGGGAGGATTGGAAGAACTGGAGACCAATCATACTTCTGGATATATATTATAAGTTAGTGATGAATATTTTGGTGGTTAAGTTGAAAGAGGTGGCTCAGCAGATATTAGGGACAGAGCAGTGGGGCTTTATTGGAGGTTGTTTGATATGAGATAAGACAGCTTGAGTCTATGGTATTATTGAAGGAGTATATACTATGTGTAAGCGCACAACCTCTAAGCCACAGAAATCACACGTGATCTCTGAACAAATCTGGAAATCACCTGCAAGATCACGAAGCTGAGTCAAACAGAAGTCACAGCATACAAAGCTGAGTCAATACCAAGTCACGGAATACAAGATTCACACAAATGGGATCTTACCAATCCAGAACAAATGCATATATACCCAGCCCCAGGACGCATCGAAACGAAAAACCAAAACAATAACAACCACAACTTCCAAATACACAAACATGACTACCGAGATCTACAACCACATCCGTGCTGACATTTGGAATGCCATTATCAACTGAGCCACACCCCTGCTGCCCCTTATGAATATCTACAGCCAAGCACCTCTCTACTTTGTAGAAGCCCAATGGAATGCTCTGAACATGCTTAATGAGACCCACCGGATTGGACAAATCTCAAGCTACTACCAGATCGGCTGCCTCCTGGAAGACATGGTTGAACACCACCATGATACAGACATTACCCAGATGTCTCAACACCAGAAACTCATTGCCCACAAACACCGAGAACTCTTTTATGAGTACAGCACCTTTATTCCCTGCCTCCGAGTTACTACCAGCGAAATGGTTGCTACTCTGTCCTATGGCCAAATCGATGACATGATACAAGAACTCAACCACAAGTACCTTGAGTACATTGAAACCACAGACAGAACCTTCCCGCACCCCGATGACCACATCCTGCAAATGCCCCAAGTTGGATACGCTATGAAGGACATCTACGATATAATCAACTTCGACAAAGACGAAGCAGAAGACAATAATCCTTCTGACGCTGACATGACCTCAAGCCAAGGATCTCTTCCAACTCTGATCACACTGCCAACTCTGCCAATGAACTTACAACAGTTTATAATCATGTATGAGACTTATTGGGACAATGATCACTGGCATGAATACCAACCTGCATTCACCCCCAATTACTTCAACTACAATGAAGAGACCAGAGAACACAACCTGTACCTTCAGACAACCCTCGAGATTGAATCAACCACTCCACCACCCAAGTACAAATGACACGAACCATAGCCGCCAGCATACTACAACCCCGCAACTCATAGTGCTGTAACCTATAGAAGGTATGTAGACAGTGAATCCGATGAAAACGAAAACGATGCACCACTTCTTCGTCCACCAACACCTTATCCAGCATATGAGACAGACGATACTATCCTATGGGATGAAGATGAAGTTCCAATGTATTATTATCTGAGTGAACAAGGAGAAGTAATCTACAAACCACTTTTCCTAGATGACTACTTCATCAGAGATAAAGCAATCGATGGTGATGTCATCAAAGACTATCCAGACAGTGCCTAAACCATAAATAGCTTAGCAGTCATAAGTATAGTTATATTAGCCTTGTACGATGTGACTGTGAACTGACTCAGCAGTCAGACGATCTCTTGACATGTCAGATCACACTTGTACTATGTGACTGTATTCCGACTCAGCAAAGCACTTAGTACTACACTCATATTTAGCATAGTCCAGATAGCCCCTCACTAGTATAAATACTCCCTCCCCCAGACCTCAGAATCTCAGACCTGAACAATCCGGACACAACTCCTGAGCACTTCCCCACAATATCCCCTTACACAACTACTCCTAGTATAGCAATATCATGAATAGCGAATAAACCTATTTAATAACCCACAAACCACTCTTAAGTAAATCTGCTCCCTGTTAGGTCCTACTCCTAACCCCATCACGAAATTTCCTAATTGGGTATTGTCTGCAGCGATATGCCAATTCAACTAAGCTGGTCTTAGTTTCTTGAACTTCCTGAAATACGGAAAATCCTGAACATCTAGAACTAGTCCATTGAAAGGACTTTGGTTGAGACGTCAACCCAATCTTGAAATCAATAAGCGTAGAGGACGTACTCCATATGAAATTGATCTTGACCATAAGAAAATGGTCTTCCAGAATATCCAGAACTTCCAGAAAACCCTTCCAGAACTACATAACAGTTACCCTAAAAAAGCAACCCTCTTACAACTTGGTAGCAGCAGTTTACAATCCAATTCCGCTTCAAGATGCTTCCTCACCCCGCTATAAACCCTTCTGCAAATTCCTACAAGTTGGTATAAAGCCCAACCTCTGAACTGGAATTTATTCTGAACCATCTGACAATCTAGAGAGAATTGAACCTGATGTATAAGGACAATTTGACCTCCACACCTGCAACAAGTGGGACAAACTTCACTCAGAGAAAGAAGTACTCCAATTAAACCAACAAATAGGCGAAACCCTATTCACCGAACTCCTTGCACTACACCCAGCAAGTTAAGATAAAGAAGGTCTTATAGAAGCCTTCTTTACTCTCCTCAACAAGAGTTTTGTCAGCTCCACAAACCTGAGTGACCTAGGACAACCAGCAGCAGTCTTTCTAGCCTTAGTTCCTCACGAAGCCCAAGCCTCTGTAGCCAAGTGGCTCAACTCTACCGACTTTCACCATACCAGAACCAAGACCACGTTATACTACTGATTCCAAAACAGTAAGGCCCGCCATATTCTTAAGGAAGAAGCAAGAGAAACCCTTCATCAACTACCTGACCCCGAACCCAAAGCAGGCCCTGCTACAGCCTTACCTGAATCTGAAACCAATACCAAACCAGAACTTGACTTTGAATTAAGTCCCTCTGAAATCAGATATACAACTGATTCTGTCTACTTTGATGCCGAGCAAACCCAAGTACACAGGGACCAAACCGAAGAAGAGGAGGAGTATCTCAGTGAATTCGATCCCGGATATACTGCCGAAGGAAATGAACCTCCATCAGGACAGAATACACCTACACAGCAACAGACAGCTATCTATCAAGCCCTTACTCCAGACCCACAACTATTACTCCAGCAACTTACACAGACCCAAAGAACCCCATCACACTCTGCACCAGTACCTCAAGTAGTACCAG